>JANBXA010000190.1:27180000-27382500 GCA_030556225.1 Cricetiscus sungorus | reverse complement strand
TGAGCCTAAATCTATGAGTATGAAGATAAAATCTGTTGCTTTGTAATTATTTCATCTATTCTCTGTTCTCCTGTTTCTCATATTCACCATGATTTTTTTTTTAATCTCTTCTGTTTTGTGAAATATCTCCTATTTTGATGGTTAGAGAAAGGATCCAACCAGGGCTAGGTAACCCTAGCGACAGCTTGTTGATGAACCTTCATTTCATACACAAAACAACAAATCCTGAGTCTGCCTCTCTAGTCAGCTCCTTCATCAAACTCACACTCGTTACTCAAAATTTCCAGCTCCAAGCACAAAATAACTAGAAGCAATCACTGTTTGCTAGAACCCGATGGTCTGATTCAGTTTATCCCAACCTGTGTCACCTCCCAGCCCTGACGAATCAAATCACGATAGAGGCTCCGACCTAGGCTTCCCCTCACTTCCTTCTGCTTCCTGACAGACACCCGTGCCTTCCCAGTGCCCTCTTCGGTGAGAATGTCAGCATACCCAGGACGTGGGAACACAGGATTTATTCTTCCAATGCCATCAATCAGTCGTGTCCAAACATTAAGGTGGACACAACGAGCCACCTCCTTCATCGCCACATCGGGTCTTGCTCTGAGCCGTGTGATTTCATTGCTTGAGGGTTGTAAACATACAAGGTTGATGGGTCCCAGTCTGTCTGAGGTGACATCATCACAGCACGTTGCATCCAGTGTCACAGCGCTGTCTGCTTGTTCGTATCCTGCCCTTCCCAGACACACATCATAATTGCTAGATGCTTTAATTGTGTTCTGAAGCTCAAATTTATGTTATTATTTTTATTCTCCGCTAAGGTTTCTCTGTGTAACAGCTCTGGCTGTCCTGGAGCTCACTTTGTAGATCAGGCTGGCCTCAAACTCACAGAGATCCAGTGCCTCTGTCTCCTGAGTGCTGGGATTAAAGACGTGCGCCACCACTATCTGGTACAGCCGCCTGTATTTTAAAGTAACTTAAATAAGGACTAGTTACTCATGAAATAATTTCCCTTTGTTGTAATTTCCCTTCATGGTTTCTTTGGGGCATCATTTTGCTCAGAGCCTCTTTGTATGCAGGTTTTAGCTGTGGCGTTTCTGACAAAAGACCTAATTTCACCTTTGTGTAGAACTTATTTTCTTAAGTGTACATTTCTGGCCCGATGGCAGTTTTCTCGAGTTCTCTAATAACAGTTTCATCCCATCTTTTGCCTTCTGTGGATGAAAATTCACTGTTGAGCTTAACATTTGCCTGTGTTTAAGATATTTTTGCACTGGGTGTCACATGAAATTTATGCTTGTGTTTCATGTTAAATACAGACACCTTTCTTTCTTTCTTTCTTCCTCTCTTTATCTCTATCTCTCTTTCTTTTTTTCTTTCTTTCTTTCTTTCTCTCTTTCTTTCTTTCTTTCCTCATTTTGCCTGCCCTCCTTCATTTCCAGGAACTCTGTTTACGGGTGAGCTTGTTCTATGCTCACTGAAAAGCTACTGAACTTCTCCAAATATTCTTCCTTCCATGTTGTATTGTGGGCTTGGTCAATTTGATCAATTTGATGTCTCTTCTTCTTCTTCTTCTTCTTCTTCTTCTTCTTCTTCTTCTTCTTCTCCTCCTTCTTCTTCTTCTTCTCCTCCTCCTCCTCCTCCTCCTCCTCCTCCTCCTCCTCCTCCCTCCTCCTCCTCCTCCTCCTCCCCTCCTCCTCCTCCTCCTCCTCCTCCTCCTCCTCCTCCTCCTCCTCCTCCTCCTCCTCCTCCTCCTCCTCCTTCTTCTTCTTCTTCGTCTTCTTCATCTTCTTTATTTTTGTGATTTTTTTTAAGTCAGGCATTGCAGTTTTTATACTTAGATATTGCAATGTGCTCTTTGTTACATTTTCTATGTCTATACTAAGAATCTTGGCCATTTCTTGGTTCTATTTTGAGACTTAATTTTTTTATATGAGCATTTGCCTGTATGCATGTGTACACACCGTATGTGTGTAGTACCTGCGGAGGCCATAAGAGGGCGCAAGATCCCCTGGAGCTGGAGTTAGAGAGGGTTGTGAGACACCACGTACTGCCGAGAACCAACCTGGGTCCTCTGCAAGAGCAGCCGAGCTCTTTTTGGCAGGAGGAGGTGGGGTGGTGGGGTCCAGACAGGATTTCTCTGTGTAGCCTTTGTCCTGAACTCACTCTGTGAACCAGGCTGGTCTCAGATGCAGAGATCTGCCTGTCTCTGCCTCCTAAATATTGGGATTAAAGGCTTGGGCCATTACTGCCCAGTGCAGCCCCACCCAGCTCTTAGCTGCTGAGTCATCTCTCCAGCCCCATTTCCTGTCTTAAAATGAGCAGCTTCATCTTAATTTACTTGTTATCATCAGGCTAGTTTGTCTCCTCATTGTATGCTGTAATTTCTTGTCTCTTTGTTCTATTGGCCGTTTTTAAAAATTGGTTGTTAGATGTTGAAAGCCCACTTGATAGGGGTTGGAAAGTTTTGCCTTCTTGTAAATATTCCTTTTTAAAAAATAAGACTAAGCATCTTTCAGTTTTCAAAATATATTTTAGATTGTGTGTGCACGCATCTGCATGTATACATATAACGTGCGATGTGTGCAAGTGTGTGATGTGTGTGTGTGTGTGTGTGTGTGTGTGTGCATGTGATTTGTCTTGCCATCTGACAACAAGTTATGGGAGTTGAGTCTCCTTTTACCATTAGATCCTGGGGATCAAATCAGGTTGTCAATCTTGGTGGCAAGGGCCTTTACCTGCTGAGCCATCTTGAGACATATTTTTGGATAATTATGAAATAGTTTGAACCTCGTGGGGCCTTAATTTTCATCTTTGTCTATTGATAGCAGATCCAATGTGTGAGCTAGGCTAACTTTGACTCACTGCTTATGCAGTCCTCCTGGGCTCAGTGTGCAGATTGTTGGGACTTGGGATATTTCTCCCTTGGGCTAGAGGAGACAGATTATTGCCAACTTGTCTGAGCCCCAGGAGTTTTCCTTTATGCTCAACATTTCAGTAGGACTACCTGATTGCAGTATCTGATCTCTCTCTCTCTCTCTCTCTCTCTCTCTCTCTCTCTCTCTCTCTCTCTCTCTCTCTCTCTCTCTCTCCTCTCTCTCTCTCTCTCTCTCCCTCTCTCTCTCTCTCTCTCTTTCTCTCTCTCTCTCCCCTCTCCTGGGCTTTCTCTCCTGGGTGAAGCAGTGTCATATTTAGATATGTGGCTTATGTATTACCAGCCAGAGTCAGACAAGGTGACATTGTTTTTTTGTGTCAGCTCTCACACCCAAGTGAGTATCTTTTTCCTGGAACCTTTGGCTGTATTTTCCACATTTTTGTTGGAGACAAATGTTGGTTGTTGTGCTGTAATACTACACCGTTGCTGTTAAGTTCAACTTCCAGAAGGCTGAGATGAATCTCCAGGGAAGAATGTGAGACAAAACACTGGGTCCATTCGTGTGGAAGGGACAAGTACATCAACAAAATGCTCACATGGAACTGACTCTGAATTCCCCCCAAGAATGATGGCTCATTATACACTAAATCATGTAAGGTCTTTATGGAAGGGAACTACCACAGATAATAGGACCACCTGTACTGTACACAGAAAAAAACTCACAAATATAGGTCTTCACCAAACAAATCAGAAAACATGAATATTACCAGGAAGATATTGAAAGGTGATTTCCATGCACTAAGGTGAGCAGGCAACGTCCCTTACAAGGTTAGTTTTAAAATGACTAGCAAAGAAAGCTACTTACTCCAAAAAGGGAAATAACATATTTAACACCTAGCAATGCTTAGGAATATTCAAATGGATGGTGGCTCATTACATTTAAAGAAATAATTTCTAAATTTAATAAGTATTTTAAAGTCTATTCTGAAACATTTTATTTAGTAACTAAAAACAAAACAAAATCTTTTTCATGTTGTGATAGCTGGATTTTTGCACCAAAGCAATTTAAAACAAGCTGATAAACTTTGTGAGTAAATACAGTACGAGGGTGATTAGAAAGTATTGCTGCAGAAGGAAAGGAATTCACTGAAATAGGTAAAACATGAGAGATTTACACCACAAAATATTCTTAATGTGCATATATTTGAAAGATATATCTGATTCTTTAAAGATGCATTTAAAATTCTTACTGTATTCTACAATATTTGAAGGTTACATTAATACTTTAAATATGATTTAAATATATATGCATGGATACTTTAAAATATTTAAGAGCTATCCAGGTTTAGTGTGTGTGTGTGTGTGTGTGTGTGTGTGTGTGTGTGTGTGTATATACATAAGAGTTTTATGTGGGCCTTTTTCTGAGTGGTACTGGGGATTAAACCAGGGCCTGCCTAAGCATGCACTGTAGCATTGAGCTACACCCCTGCCTAACGGAAACATCGTGCAGAGGTCAGTGGGCAGCCTCGGGTTTCCGTTCCCCCCTTGACTTCTGTTGAAACCATGTCTATGCTTGTCCACCGTTGTTAAACCAGGCTAGCTAGCTCACTAGCTTCCAGACATTCTTCTGCCTCTGAATTTACCTGGTGAATCATGGATGCTCACTACTGCTCCAGGCTTTATGTGGGTTCTTGGGATCTGAACCCCTGACCTTACGCCTGTTTAGCAAGCATTTTATCTGCTTAGCCATCCCTCATCTTAAGCATCACTGGACTACCATTTAGCAAGAGTCTCAGTTAAAAAAAAAAAAAGATACAATGTAATTAGGTGTTTCTCTCCTGCCCCAAATATCCAGCAGCAACTTACCAAATTACCACACAGGTTTGTATTAATTGTAAATGCTTGGCTGGTAGCTCAGGTTTATTACTAACTAGCTCTTACAACTTAACCCATTTCTGTTAATCCACGTGCTGCCCCAAAGCTTGTGGCCTTTACCTCTGTCCCATTTTGTATGCCTGACTTATTCTCCATCTGACTGGTGACTCCTGACTCGCCTTTCTCCTCATTGTCCTTAGTTCCATGGCTCTGCCTGAACTTCCTGCCTGACCAATCATTGTTTTATTAAACCAATTGGAGTGACAAATCTTTACAGTGACAAGAGGATTATACCATAGCATTACAATGTTTTAAAAAAAAATGGACAAAAGATATTAAACTATTGTCCAATAAATGGACTCCTGAGGTAATCCTAAACTGCCCTTAAAATATTATTAATCACAAAAAGAGAAACACTGGAACTTTACAGCAGAGAACTGTAACAGCTCTCCCTTAGCCACATAACTGAAGTCAGCACAATCACTAAGTAAACAAAAATAACAGTGGCACCTCTGAGTAAGACACTTGCAAAGGACACAGAACTCCTTTTAGTGTCTTGTTAAAAAGCAGCTGGTCCCAGTTGTAACCACTAAAAAGCAAAGCCAAATTGCTTGAACTTTAAAACGTATCACAGTTAGGGGAGATAGAGGCAGGCTAAGGGACTGTCCCAGAGCAAAGGGCACGGAAGAAACCCACCAATTAAACGTGGCACTAGTTTACTGCCTGGATGGAGACTACACTCTTTCTGTTCTGTAAAAGGATTATTGGAATGGCTGGTGAATTTCCAACTAAGTTCATCAGTTGAGGGCAGTCCAAAGTATTGGTATTGACCATTGTCCTGTGATATTGTAAAGGAATACAAACTGTTTAGACTTGGAGGACTAGGCAGTTAATAAACAATGATGTGTGTACATATTTAGAGAGAAAGATGATGCCATTGTGGTAACATGAAAACAGTGAAGAATCCATGCGGTGAATCCAAGAGCTCTGTGTATTTTTTTCTATGACTACTTCTCAATGAAAAAAGCAAAAGGAAAATGACCTTTCTGTGGTGACAGACATGGCTAGTAGTATGTGACTTAGCAGATATTTGAGGGTTATTGCGGTTCAATAAGGATCAGGATAAACAAATAGGCGGAACAGATATTTATTCAGGGAGAAATAACTTACAACCTAGACAGATAAACACCAGCAGGTTCCACCAGATGCTCTCCTCTCTGCCTCCTGCCAGCAAGAGAGCATTCCCAGGGCTCCTCCTCAGACCTAGTTCTCCAGGTCACTTCCGCCCCTGGCTCCACCCCCAATGGGCGTGGTCAGTGCCACAGAAGCAGACAAAGTGAATATCTCACTACAGGGGGTGGTGGGAATGTACTCAATCTGCTATTAGAAAAAGAGACATTTGAAGCCATCAATGGTTAAGAGCGGTACTTCTTAAATAGATACTTTCGTCTACAAAAGAGAATTTCTGAAAATGGTGTTTAAGAGTGTTTGCTGTTGCCATGGCTAAAGCCATAAAGAACCACTTGTGTCTGTCCTTGAAATAAAACCTAGGCCTAAACTTTTCTAACTTGTTTAAAAAGTCTTCCAAATGTGTCAGTTCCATAGAACTCTCATCCAGAAAACTCTTGCGTCATGAAGCCACTCCCGAAGCCAAGGGATTAAGGTAACTTATTATTCCTGTGGCCCTGGTGAAAGCAAGAGGCTAGATGACTCTCACCCAGTGTGCTGCCTACCCACTCAGTCCTCAGTGAGGGAGGCAGAAGTTGCCTGGCCGTCTCCACTCCAGGCCCGGGGTCTAGACAAGGAATGGCCAGGCATCCTTTTTCTTCTCTCCCCAGCTGCACTGTTGGGGCTTCCTCGAAAGGCGTGTGTTGTAAGAAGCCAGGGTGGCTGTCAGTCTTAGGAGGGAACACCCCCAGAGGAGCCAGCTGGGGTGGCTGACTTTGTCAAGTTGCCTGGGCTGCAGATGCTCAGTATCTAGTTGAGCATTGCTGTTGAGTGTGTCTAGGAGAGTGCTGGCAGAGGGTCCTAAGTGGTGTGAGCAGACCTCCCAGTGTTTGCAGGGCCTAGTGAGGGGGCTCAGGTCATCTGCTGCCTTCAGCACAGGGGCTCAAGCCTTTGGGCTCAGCCTGGCGGCGTCTGCTTCAGTGGGTCCACGGCCCCCAGGCTTTCCCACACTACTGTCCTCTAAGGCAGGAGGCAGACAGTGGGGCTTCCTCAGACCTTAGCTGTTCTATTCCTCTTGAGATCCCTGTCTATCATATAGATGAAAGTCAAAAGGCTCCTGTGGCCAAGTGTGACATTGGATGGCATTATTTTTATGATATCCTTCTGGCTGACATGTATCTGAGGTTCAAGGGGACAGAACAGACATATGTCTACATTGGGTGATTCTTATGGGCAGGTTTTTCCTGCAGGCCCGCCACCCCACCAGCACGCCACCCCACCAGCCCGCCAGCCCGCCAGCCCGCCTGCCCGCCAGCCCGCCTGCCACCAGTCTGAGCCCATAGCCGCACCAGCCCAAATAACACGCAGAGACTCTGTATTTGATACAATCCTGTTGACCAGTTACCATTATTGTTTATGGGCTAGCTCTGTCTTAATGATTAACCCATTTCTACTTATCTAAGTATTTCCACATGGTCGTCTTATCTGGGAGCCTCGGCCGGCGTCTTCCTTCCTCCCTGGTCTACATCTTGACTCCTCCTTCCCACTTCCTCTTTCCTCCTCCTGGTCTCCTAGCCCCACCTATCTTGTTTCCTATTGGCCACAGTGCTTTATTAATTAACCAGTATGAGAAACATATTTACAGAATAACATCTCCCATCATGTGGTATATGTAGTTATCTTTGCTACCAGAATTTTAAGTCCAGCTTGTTAGAAAAGAATTTGAAGTGACAATCCTTATTCATTTGTAAAAAAATTGCTTTGGAAATGAGTATTCACTAGCCAGGCTTTTGAGGAAAAAAAAAAAACTTTGATGAGATGTCATGGTCTAGTGAGGACATTGAAAGATAGCACTTACGTCTTCCTGTAGAGTGGTTTCTGTCTTGAAGCAGTTCAAGACATAAATTTAGAAGTACATTTTAAAACAGCTACATCAAAAATATAAAAGTTATTTTTTATCTTTTGAGAGTCTCTCTGTATAGCCCTGGCTGGTCTACAGCTCAAGCCTGTAACTAGCCTATAACTCACAGATCTACTGCGGAGCACTGGGGATTGCAGTGCCTGACTTTTGACATGAGTACTGGCTTCTGGACCAGCATTTACCTCCCTGCTATCCCACGGTCAAGTTTATAATCCTTTTTGGAGACTGTTGGAAGAACCTGAGCACTAAGTTAGAGATTTTGTTTTGTTTTTTGATTTTTGATAATTGGGTACAAGCTAGAACGGTGGAAATATGCAAACAGGTATTCTTGCTATTTTTTTTTAGCCTACAGTTCACCCATAACCACAACAGAGTAAGACTTTGTTTGTTTTTAAACTAAATGTATAGGTTCTTTTTCTAACCAACATTGTTTGCAAATAACCAATGACTCTTAGGGTAAGCATTGATTTTATTCAGTGGCTGGGCAGTGGAAAGGGGCACTCCCTCTGTGCAGGGGTCCTGTTCCTGGCCCGGTGTGGGCTCAGTTGTGAAGGCAGTGTGTGTGGTATGATACACTGGCTGTCCTCTCTGCATGCTGCTAACCAGCAGGTGCAGCCAGGTTCTCCATGAGTAGAACATCCACAGCGAGGAGACTCGGGATGTCGGGCTGGGGCAGGCGGTGTTCTTAGTGACAAGCTCACCTCCTTTAATTTTCCAATTAACAAATGACAGAGAGAGTTTTTTTAAAATACATGTATGATATGGTTTATGGCAAAGCTAGAGATCTGAGCATCTTCTTTCAAACTTCCACATTTAAAACAAAATAAAAACTCTCAATCTCACTGTGGACAAATAAAAATTAAACAAAGTTGGTGCCTGGAAAGATGGCTCAGTGGTTAAGAGCACAGGCTACTCCTGTAGAAAACTGAGGTCCAGTTTCTAGCACCGACAGAGCAGGTCACAAGCATCTGTAACTCCAGGTCCAGGTGGCCCGGTACCATCTGACCCTGTGGGCACCAAGCATGTCCGTGGTGCATGTGTACAGGTGCAGGTAACACGCCCATGGATATAAAATAAATAAATATGAAAACTTTAGTTAAGTGGATGAAAACGAAACACTGTGGACTAACATTAGCAGAAGAGGCCGCTCTAGCTGGGACTGTATCATAACCTCGTTTCCTTGAGGAAAAAAAAACGTGTGATAGAGTGCCCACACTGCAGGTTATTAAATTCCTATTGTGTGTGCTTTACCCCTAAGTCAGAATCCCTTTTCCTAAGTCCCGAGAACAATCAGGGCCGGAAATATAGCTTCACTATATGCCTCGATTCATTGGCATTTCCCCAAAGAGACCAAACAGAACTTCAAATATTATTTCAGAACACTGACGGAGGAGGGAAGAAGTCAGATGGATTTCGTTTTAAATGACTTGTGCAGAGCTCTGTGTGCGCCAGCCCTTTCTTTCGCCTTATTCCAGTGGCTTTTGTCGGCCAATTAGTGGGAGTCACCTGGATCCCAAAGCTGGAAAAAACAAAGCACTAATGGAACAAAGAAGGAAGGATATCCGTGGCCCCTCAGCAGCTGTCCTGGTGTCAGCCAGGGCTACAGGGCTACAGGCGGGAACAGCTGCACAGGGGTCCTGTTCGCCGTGGCGAGAAAGCAGCCCAGATCAAACAGCAGGAACAACCCAGTGCCTCCAGACTCTGAAACGTCAGAAAAGCAGCCTGACCTTCTGGGGGAGCACTGGTGTCTGCAGCCAGTGGTAGTGTGAAGACAGACACAACCAGGGGCGCTTGGCCCCAATAAAACCAGAACCAAATTCTTGAGACAGAAAGGAAGCATTCACGGTGTGGCAGGTGCTCTGGGCTGGGGTGGAGGTGTGGCTGTGAGATGGGGACAGGTCAGTCTTGGAGTCTGGAAGGCAGGACTGGAGGTCACGCTGGCTGTCTGCATCGTGTTTACAGGAAAGCACTTGAGCAGAACGCCAGTGGGTGGAATGAATCTAGCGGTGAATCTGAAAGTCTTAAAACAGCCAGGAGCCCTGTGGGATGAGCAGAGAGTAGTAGGGAGTGCGAACTGGGGGGGGGGGGTGGAGAGGGGGGACGTCAAGCTCTGAACCCAGGTCACAGTAATGTGCTCTCATTCTGAGCAGTGTCCCCACAGGGATCATCGAGAGACCCAGATGAAACACTATTCCCATTGGCATTAAGCCTCTTCCTATTCTGGGATAGATAGTAAGCCTTGTTAGCTGAAACCCTGGGTAGGATTACCTCTCCCAGACTCTAAGGGACCACTATGATAAAACCCCAGGATTGGATACGAAGGACAGTGTGCTGGCCTTCCCCCACCTCTCTCTGCCTCTCTCTCTGTCTCTGTCTGTCTCTCTATCTCTCTGTATCTCTCTGTCTCTGACTCTCTGTCTCTCTGCTTCTCTGTCTCTCTATCTCTCTGTCTCTGTCTCTCTGTCTCTAGCTCTCTGTCTCTCTCTGTGTCTCTGTCTCCCTCTATCTCTTTGTCTCTGTCTCTCTCTGTGTATGTGTGCACTCGCATGTACTCATATTTGGCTTTAGTGTAATTTTTACTTTTGATGGACACCATATAGCTCAATAAACACAGAATATTAACGGGCAGACCCTCACGCCCCCTCCCACCCTTGTCACCCATCCTTTCAGAGATTTTTTTTTCATGTTCATACAAAAATCATTCAAGCTCACGTCACACTTTCTTGTTTGCCAGGGAACAAGCGATACCGTGCTTCATGCCTATGTAACAAGCGATACCGAGCTTCATGCCTATGTTGTTATCTTTGCTTAGCACTTACAACCTTCCATTATATGGATGCACCAGAGATAATTTAACCACAGCCCATCGACAGGCATGATATCCTCTCTGTTCTCCCTTAACTGACAACAGTGTCACTGGGAATAATACTGTACACAGGTCACCCCACCTGTAGATGGTAAATTGCCACAGGTGGGATCACAGAACTGAGCAGCGAGCATGAGGATTGGGGAGATGTGAACACATTTTCTGAGATAACCAGAAGCATCTGGGAGACAGAAGTCCCCAGGGTCTCACCTCCGTGCATCTCCACAGCTGGCGTCTCATCATCCAGACAGGTGATGTAGTTTCATTCTCCCTGTCACGAGCGAGGCTGACATGTGTGTTCTCTCTTCTGGGGTCTGGGCTGCCCTTTGCACCCCTCCGCTCTTGTATGTTTCTACCGTGGAGTCCATCTACTCCCTTGAAACCTCCACTGCCACGCCCCTCAGCTTTAAAACCCCCATTCGATTCTTCTACACAAATTATAATTCTTTGGTGTGGTTTTGTGTATTCCTCGTTTGTTCCAAATATTAATAACTTTTACAAAATTAAGCATTGTTGAATATTAACTTAGGATTCTCATCAGGTGATTCTGTCAATTGAGTCGTATCAACTACTTTTGGCCTCTAGATGTCTGCAGTCCGATTTCAGTTGAAAGCTCATCTTTTTTATTATTGTATATTTTAAAAAATGTCTTACGTACTGCATTTGTATCGTTTCTACTCCACCCTCTCCACCTCCAACGCCTCTGTTTTTCCACCCTGTCTTGGATTCATGATCACATGTGTACACACATACATCACATACACATACATGTATTACACAGATGATCAGGTGGTCATACATACATGTAGGAGGCACGGAGGTTCTTGTACTCACAGACAAGCGCCAGGGGCACCTGATATATTAAACACACAGACAGGGTTGTTCTTTCAAATGAAGGGACGCATACCTGCTGTCTGCCCAGAAGGCTGGGAGAGGGAGTGGTGAATCTGATCCTAGTGACCTTTGCCCTATCTGTGAGGACAAGACCACATCAGCTCTTTCCCGAGACCCTTACTATGAGCTTGTTTTTCTCAATCTGAAGAACCCCTATTTATAGACGGTGCCTTGTTGCGGGATATTTATGCACTGTGTGAAGATGTATTGCTGTAAGAGGTGTAATAAAGAGCTGAATGGCCAATAGCCAGGCAGGATTTCTGGAGAGACAGAGGAAGAGGAGGAGAAATCAAGGCACATGGATTACACCACAGAGACACCAGGGAGGCACTGAAATGGTTGGACATACAATACAGGGTAGGGGTAACCAAGCCACATGAGAGATTATAGATGAATAAAAACTGGTTAATTTAAGTTATAAGGGCTAGCGGGACAAACCTCAGCTAATGGCCTAGATTGCATAATTAATAATGTCTCCATGCCATTATTTGGGGACTAACAGTACAAACACTCATTAGTGTCATGTGTATTTTATAAAGTGTGTAAGTGCAGTCGATATTGCGGTTCAGTAAGGGTCAGGATAAACAAATAGGTCGAATAGATGTTTATTAAGGGAGAAACAACTCACAACACAGACAGATGAACACAGCAGTTAAAACTGGATGCTCCTCTCTCCGTGTCCCGCCAGAAAAGGCTTTTCTCCGCCTCCTCCCGAGACTAAGCTCCACAGGTCACTTCCACCCCTGGCTCCACCCCTCAATGGGTGTGGTCAGTGCCACAGAAGCAGACACAGTGAATATCCCACTACAATTCCCCTTTTAGTCTAAAGAAAAGATGTAAGCTTGATACAAAACTATATACAAAACAGTGAATAACAAGTGTGCTCTAAGAAAAGGAAAATCGAGACCAAAACCACAAACATACCTAGTCCTAGGGTGAAGGCATAAGGGAGTTTACAATAGAGTTGTCCTAAGCTGAAAAGCTTAAGTCTAGTACTTAATATCTAACTAGGAAGAGAGAATAATACTAAGATAGTTTAATCTACAACCTCACCAAGACTTGAGAAGGAAAATTACGATACTAGGGTAGACGGGAAGTGCAGATGGGCAACTTCCAAAAGGTGCAGTAAGGACAGAAACAGCAAGCTACCTGGACAGTCACCCAAGGTCTCACAGCAATGTTGGTACAGCCAGATATGACTAAGGCCAGGAGTATTTGACAGACCACAACAAAAGCAGGGAGGTAGAAAGGCTGTCTTACCCTGACTTGGCAAGGTTCAGCAGTCTTCTAAGTTTGTCTCCTGCAAGCATATAGGACCGCATGTCCAAATCAGTGGTCAAGGCTGAGGCAGTTCCTTGCCCAAGAGGCCATTAGTCGAAGCCAGGATGAACTCCAGAAGGAGCAACAACAGTGTCCAACATACTTTCGGGAAAGTGCACGGTGCTGTCAGGAGCAACAGTGTCTCATGTCAACAGAGTACTAATATATAAAACATTTAAATGCCATGTTCTGCAGGTCTATGAAGTGATTGAAGATTAAGCATCTATGTCTGACTAATCTCATAGGCAAAGGAAACATGGGTGAGGATAATCTGTAATACTCAGGAACTTGGCTAACAAGCCTGAATAAAACTTTCTTGAGTAAAGCAAGGATAAATACCTAAACAATATAACTATGTACACACACACACACACACACACACACACACACATATACACACATGTAAATTCCTAAAGTAGAGGTAGAGTAGAAATGTATAAACAAGAGGTAGAGCTCTAAAGGGCAGCAAGACAAATATCCCAAATTGTAACAAATACAAAACGTCTTGAACACAAGCAATAGTATACATACATAGAATATGGCAAGAATAATGTGCATAAAACATCATAAATGGAAAGATTTCACACAATACAACAAATATAAGATACAATTCTTCCAGGAAGGGAATAAACTTAATTTTACATAGGTTACCACAAATAATAATATATAACAATGTAAGCTGTAATACTAATGTCTCATTCTTACTGAATAATTCACAAGAAAATAGGCTAATCTACCTATATCCATTCTGAATCACACCTTTCCCAACCATACCCTATTCCTGTCTAAAAGAGATAACCAAGTCTAAGTATCACCTTCCAAACCCAACCCCAAGTAACTAAAACCAACCCTATGAAGATGAATATTATTCCTAAATTCCAAGAGTGGGGAAAGGGGGCGTTGTTATCTTAAGATTACTTCCTGCTGAAATGGGACAATGATTTCTCCATGGGATCCTGTTGGAAAAAAATTTTTAGCAACCAAATTTCTAAACAGAACTGGCTGTAACATATGTAGGTAGTCATTTTATGGCAGAAAATGCTTGACTGGAATTCTACTTGAAACTCTGGCCAGGTTGTAATAAGAAGGTGCACCAATACAGCTAGCTAGTCATGAGTTGTCTCGAGAAAAGCAGTCTCAAACCGGTTTAGGGTGCAGTTGGTAGTCCAGATGCATCAGGTTGAGTCAAGTGGAAATGTCCAATTGGGGCCCCATCTCCTTTCCAGAGTGTTCAAAGATTGCTGTTGAGAACTGTTATAGTCCTTGTGGAAAACTTAAATATCAATATCAAGGTACAATTTTTAATTTTACGGTATGCATTAGGGAAAGGCAACAGTAAGCATTAAAATGTAAATGAGAAGATTAGAATTTCAGACAGAAAATTGCGAATAAGTGAATGAGTCCTTAGATTTTGTTTTCTTCTGCCTTACACCAATTGGCTTCTTGATATAAGGCAGAAACTGTGAATTTAATCTTAACAACATGCTTGAATATAGAGAAGGAAAGCCAAATCCAACTCCAAAGCCAGCATTGGTTTACATGAATCGGGACTACAGAAATATTAGATAGTAAAGAAAACTAGATTTCAGTATAGAAACAGTTTACTAGACTTAAATATTTTTACCATAAATCAGATTCCTCTTCATTAAGTGATTCTTTCTGGAGAGCTGTCTTCTCTTCTGTAGGTACCTACATGTTTAGTGTCCTTTGGTTGTTTGAAGATAGGTGTTCTCTGTTTTCCTGTAAGGACAAGAACAGAACACTTCTCCTACCTTTGAGAAGTCTCCACACATCTCATGGGACCTTATTTATTGGATGACTTGTCATTTCTCTTCATTAAGATGTTACTCTTGTTCAACCCGGATCTTGATTAACTTAGATGGTATCCATAGCTTTTCTTCTCCTGTAGATACAAATGCAAAACCCCTACCCCAACGTAACACATATCCTGGTTTCCATTCTGAGGTCAATACATCCTTGAAGTACACTGGCTGATTGATGTAGTTCAGAAGTTTTTTCTATTGTCCAGTGTCTTTCTGCAGCTGTTTTTCCTTTTTCATCAGCATTAAGAAAGTTTAATGTTAATAAAGCATTATGTAATCTCTGTTTGGGTGTCTTGGTTCCTCCTGCCTGTTTATGGAGCATTTCCTTTAAAGTACGATTAGATCTCTCAACTACTGCTTGTCCTGTAGGATTGTGTGGTATATCAGTTATGTGTTTTATGTTATAATACTCAAAAAACTGTTTCAATTTGCTGGAAATATATGCCAGAGCGTTGTCAGTTTTTATTTGTGCAGGTATGCCCATAATGGCCATTACCTCTAAAAGGTGTGTGATAACAGAATCAGCCTTTTCAGAGCTCAGAGCAGTAGCCTATTGAAACCCTGAAAATGTATCTATAGTGTGATGTACGTATTTTAATTTTCCAAATTCTGCAAAATGAAACACATCCATTTGCCATATTTCATTTCTATTTATACCTTTAGGGTTACTGCCTGGTGGTAAAGGAGTTTGGTTATAGAATGAGCAAGTAGGACATTTCCTTACTATTTCCTTGGCTTGTTGCCAAGTGATAGAAAAATCCTTTTTCAATCCTTTGCTGTTCACATGGTGTTTCTTATGAAACTCTGAGGCTTCTAGCACACTTCCTATCAATAGCCGATCAATTTCATCATTGCCTTGTGCTAGAGGACCTGGCAGACCCGTATGGGATCTGATGTGTGTTATATACATAGGATGAATCCTCTTTCTGATAGTATCTTGTAACTGTATAAACAATGAAGTTAATTCTGTATCATCAGGAATAAATTCTGCAGTCTCGATGTGTAAGACTACTCTCTCTGCATATTGAGAGTCAGTAACTATATTGAGGGGTTCTGTAAAATCCATAAGTACCATGAGAATGGCATACAATTCTGCCTTTTGTACAGAATTGTAAGGGCTTTGAACTACTTTGCTTATTTCTCCTGATTTATATCCTGCTTTACCAGATTTGTTTGCATCAGTGTAGAATGTAGGAACTCCAGAGATAGGACTTTAGCCTCACAAAGATAGGATAGATGATATTTTCTTTAAGTCTTACAAAATGTTATGGACTAAATATTGTTAACTGTGATCTTATTTGATAACTGTTGTATGTTGTATTTTGCTATGTTAAGGTTAAACCCCTTCTCTTTATTTTAGACAGAAAAGAGGAGATGATGGGAGATGTTATTCTGTATATATGTTTCTCATTCTGGTTAATAAAGCCCTGTGGCCAATAGGAAACAAGATAGGAGGAGCTAGGAGACCAGGAGGAGGAAGGAGGAAGTAGAGTCCAGATGTAGCCCAGGGAAGAAGCAGGACGCCTGCCGCCGCGGCTCCTGGATAAGACGACCACGTGGAAATACTTAGATAAGTAGAAATGGGTTAATAATTAAGACAGAGCTAGCCCATAAACAGTAATGGTAATTGGCCAACAGGATTGTATCAAATACAGAGTCTCTGAATGTTATTTGGGGCTGGGGCGGCTGTGGGCCTAGACTGGCAGGCTGGCGGAAACATACACGCTATAGATTGGCGCCAAACCTGCCGTAACAGTCACCTCCATTATACTTAACTTTGTTCCTCAAGAAGATATATGTCTGCTTTATTGTACACACAGGAAAGTGGTCACCAGATTGTGCTGTGTGGTTAAATATGCCTAAAATAAACTACTGAGGTGGGACTTTACGAAGCCCCCTATCCACGTTGACACGTCAGCTGGTATTGTCATTATCTGGGTATTGTTTAGGAAGCCATCCTGAGATTTCGTGGGTGTAGTTTGGCTGTCGCATACAGGAGACATTATCTCCCACCAAACACCCTCTGGCTCTCATGCTTTCTGCTTTCTTTCATGTCCCCTGCACCTTAGGTGTCAACTGCAGTATAGATGTGTCAGCCAGCTTTGAGAACCAGTCAGCTGCTCTCTGTGTTTGACTGTGTTGTTGATTTAACCCTCTCCAGTTCCTGCCAAAGAAGTTTTTCCATGGCGGACAACTGGCTGTCTCAAGTTTAGAGTGTGTGACGGTCCCCTTTGTGGGCTTTGGATCAAGGGTCAACTTCATTTTGGAAACCTTCGTGACAGGAAGGCTCTTGCTATCTCTCCTGGCCTGAGGGCAAAATTTCACACCACATCCCATTTTTCGGCCAGTCACACCTGTTGCTGTGTTGTTTTTGTCTGTCCTGTGCACAGATCCCTCTAAATTCTGTCCAGGAGTATAAGCACTGCAGCTCAGAAAGTTTCCTGGCAGTCAGCCGCCAAGAAGAGCACCACAGGGGCAGCAGTGTACAGCCCTGCTCCAAGGAAAGCTTTCCCCAAGGCTGGGAGTTCAAGCCCTGGTCCTGGGTTGTCAGGGTCGGGGTGTTTGGCCCTTTCCAGCCTACAGGGAGTCCTCAGGGATTTTGATTACTGTTTTGTTCTCCATTTCTCCTCTACACAGTCCTCACCCTCTGCAGCTGTGGCAGAAGGGGCCACCCTCTTATTACAGAAGGGGGGGTGGAGAAAAGACCTTTTCTCAGCAGCACCGGGCTTCCTATGTGTGTGCCTGCTCTTTGTCTAGAGTAGCGAAGATAAGAATACATTGTTTCTGTATTACTGGGGACCGTGGTCCTTGTCTATGGAACAAAACTAGACAGAAACAAAACAAACACACACACAGAAGGAGTCAAAGGAACAGGCAAGTGGGAAGGCCTGGGTGCTCTTTGCTCGACAGCTCCTTCAGTCTCGGGAATTGACGGTGCTTGGCTCAGTCTGTCAGTGGCTTCTCAGACACTGTCCTTGGGGCTTTAAAATTGTCACTAGGAAATATGCGCATACTCTTCATGCCACCAGGACTAGAAAGAGCATGGGAATGTGCACTCCCAGTGTGCCGGCTCCTCTCCTGCCCCACTTCCTGCTCTCTGAGGCTTTTCCTTCCGATGCCACCTACCTCCCTGCACAGCACAGAGGGGCTCACAGCCCCTAAAATGCATTCTCCGCTTTCAAGCATCCTCATCAAGGCTGTCACTGCCGTCATTGCTGAGTCAGAGCTGCCCTTCCAGCCTAGAGTAGCACGAAGCTCAGAGACATTGCCCTGTGAGCCTGGGAGCAGGAAATAATTTCAAATTTCATATTTTCTAATATTTACTCTCAAATTATGCTCACCCTCTGCCTGCCGAGCCAGGAAAGGGCCCTGTCACCACCCACCTGTGACCCGAACACCTTTCTGTTCCTCGGTGTTTGAAGGCCCTGATTTCTCTACTTTTTACATATTTTCCTTTCCTGGCAAGCTTGCAGAAAAAAATAGTGAGCCCTTACTTCAGTCTGCAGCTTCACACAACACCCTGCTTGGCTTTCTCTCTACCAAGGTCTTCAAATCCAGCTCTTTTGCTGTGGCCTTCTTTCTCTTGGTCCCCTGATAACTCTTCATGTCCTGTAGGGATTTCTCAGCAGCCCAGAAGGACTCACCACCAGTAGCATGATGGCTGTCACAGTGAAAGTTTTCTATACCCTGGTATTAAGTCTCTCCACAGGCATAGTAAGCCAAATCTAGCTGAATTAAAAACAAGAGACCAGGCTTATGGGGCAGAGCATTCCCTGGTGATCTTTTGTGCCCCCCCCCAGAGATGGGATGGGAGAGGAGGCTGGGAAAACTATGTGCCTGCTCCTTAGAAGGCAGTTTAAGTACCCTGTAGGTGTGGCCTTGAACAGCTGGGGTGGGGGGGGGAAGCTGCCTCTTCGCTAGCTTTCTGAGAGGGGTGGGGCTTGGAATGGGGGGAAGGGTGGGGCAAAAACAGAGCTTCCAACTGAACAGTTAGGGTTTCTACTTCTATGATGAAACACCATGACCATAATCAAGTCAGGGAGTGTCTTAGTCAGGGTTTCTGTGAAGTGATACCATGACCATGCTAACTCGTATAATGGAAAAACACTTAACTGGGTGGCTCTCTTACAGTTCAGAGGCTCAGTCAATTATCCACATGGTTGGAAGAGAGATGTAAAGTCTCAAGAATGATTATCCAAGACTTTCCCCGTTCCCCATGCTGGGGTTTTATCTGGTTTGACCATGTGCAGGTCTTGTGTGCGCTGTCAGAATCTCTGTGAGTTCGAAGCCCTGCTGTGTCTGGGATATACGGTTCTCTAGAAGTCATCCCTCCCCACCCCCACCCCTGCCTCTGGTGCTTGCATTCTTTCTGTCTCTCAGCGCAGTGAAAGGGACCTAAAAATGGTTGGTGATCACCATACGTCAGTGCCGCTGTTGCACGGGTAAGTCTTAAAGACACCTTGCCTCTGTTGCTCTCAGAGTCTGTAGCACTGATGCTAACTTTTCTCCTCTGGGATCCTGAATGGCACCTTCAGTTACCGTGAGCGCTAGTCAGTAGGGGGTGAAGCTTCTGGTTGAACAACAACCTGATTTCTCTGTGTTTGATGACATAAGGGTGTGCCACTTTAACCGTCAGGCCGTGGAGGTGATGAAGAGCGTTGGCGTTAGCCCGTGATATTTGTGAGGCCTATGGGACCCTTTTGCCCAATGACTCAACAAGACATGAACCTCTCCTGTTGCTGGTACTTTTATTTAGTGGTGTGTGATGTCTAGTTAAATTAAGTTGCCGATAGATGTTTATTGTTTCCCCCACCATGTGGTAACTCCATATATATATATATATATATATATATATATATATGTATGTATGTATATATATATATATATATATGTATGTATATATATCCTACGAGTGTGTATATTTTAGGAAGCTTCTATAGTAAACTAATACGTTCCCACATGGCTTTCCAAAAGGTCTTGTTAGTTACACTGCTCTCCCGTCCCCTTCCTCTTGAATTTTTTCATTTAATTTCCCCTTTATCTCTGTTATAATATTATACTGTATTTCTCTTTTCTTGGACAATCTGCTCCTACCCCTGGCTCTTCACCAGCTACCTAATGTCTGTGGATATTATAAATGCAACATACATATATGTCTTAGTTACTTTTCTATTGCTGTGATAAAATGCCATGACCAGAGCATTTAATTGGGCTTATGGTTTCAGAGGGCTAGAGCCCATGGTGGCAGCAGTGGCTGAGAGCTCACATCTTGATCTGAAAGCAGAAAGGGAAATAAGAATGATGTGGACCTTTGAAACCCCAAAGCCACCTCCCGTGACACGTGACGTATCTTCTCCAACAAGACCACAGCTACGGCTTCTCAAACAGTTTCACCAAATGGGAACTAAGCATTCAAACCTATGAAACTACAGGGGCCATTCGCAATCAAAGCTTCACAATATCTAACTCACAAATGCTAATTTCCACATATGCTACAAAACATGGGACAGTTGTCATCAGCGTCACTAGGAGTTTACAATAATAAGACATCAAAGACACTAACAAATGATAATAGAAGGTTAAAGCGATGCAGATAGCCTGGGGTGACAGGGACCAGTAAGAAGAGGACAATTGCTTCCGTGCATTTCACTCCCAGAAAGCCTTCTTTAGCCTAATATTTAAATCTTTCCTACTTTAAAAAAAAAAAAAAAAAGCATCAATCCATGCATTTAAAAACCCATTGGTAAGTTACAAGCCATACATTTGGGTCTTTTACATTTTATCCTTTTGGAGACTGGTTTAGAAAGGTTTGGCCAACAAGACAGGCTCTATGGGTAGAGGCGCTTGCTGCCAAGCCTGGTGACATGAGATTAATCCCCAGAATCCACGTGGTGGAAGGAGACAGCCAACTCCCTCAAGTTGTCCTCTGGGCTCCAGTTGCTCAGTGTGCCAGGCTCTCGCCAAATAAATGGGGAGAAGTGGGGACGATGAGCACAGGCACAGTATTCAGAGCCAGCCTAAATACCAGTCCATCTTCAAGTCTCCCATGGCTTCCTTAACTCACAACAAAATGTGAAAGCAGAAACTGCTCTCAGCTAGCCCGATGCCTCTTAGGAGTTGTGCAAATGGACAGTACAGAGGAAGAAGGACCTAGAAGAACATGACTTTTCTATTTTTCTTTCCTGCCTTTTGGAACATTTGAATTTTTCTTTCTAAGCTCTCTTTGTTTATGAACTGAAGATGCTTTTGTTTATTAAGCTAATTAAATTATTTTTGGAACATAAACAATGCTAGATAAGGGACTCAACACTGTGAGCCACTCTGTCTGTCTCCGTGCTAACAAACGGTCAGTGTGCCATAGTAAAACACATCTCTGTCTATATAAGGCAAAAAAGGATTCGGTCTCATCTGATGGACGCAGGATACAGGCAGAGCATCTTACCGCCTCCACAGCACCCCAGTGCCCACAGGGACCTTCGTGAAACCCACTTTATACAGCAGAGACCTAATGTTCTTTCCAAAGAACAAAAGAGAATAGCTTTTACACTGGTGTATCACCCACTGTGAAGGGAGAGGTAGGTCCAGTGTGAGAATGCCAAGCAGAGCCTCCTCCAAGTCTGCCTCAGACTTGCAGGGCTGTAGAGGGCCAGCATACATGTCCTGGGAAAACCAGCTTGCATTTGTATATATTACGTGGAGCCAATGAAAAATCATCTTCTAGAGAAGTGGTTCTCAACTTGTGGGTCGTGATTTATTTGTGGGAATCACATTATCAGATTTTACATTATGATTCATTCACACAGTAGCAAAATTATTGTTAGGAGGTAACAATGAAATAATTTTATGGTTGGAGTCAGCACAACGGAAGGGACTGTATTTAAAGGGTGGACACGTGTGCAGGTCCAAGCATGTATGAATGCATGTGTGCATGTGTTTGGAGACAAGAGGGTAACATCCTTGACTGCTTTCCCACACTGGGGCAGAGTGCCTCATTTTAACCCAGATCTCACCAAGTCTACCTAACCCATCTTGCACTAGAGATCCCCAGCTTTACCTCCTGAGTGTTAGGATTACAGTTGGGATGCTATACCATCTTGCAGGTATTAGAAGGCTAGATTTGCCTGCCTCTGCCTCTTGTGTGTTGGGACTAATGGCATACACTGCCATGCCCAGTGACCCCTTCATTTTGAAATCTACTGTTTGCATATGCTTCCTATTGGCTTCACTGGTTTGTTAGTGGCTCTGCAAGGAGGTGTGGAGGATTATTATTATTTCTGTTAACACATCGCAATGGGTGCTGGACTTGAGCAGGGGCCTTTGGGTGGAGGGGTTAGTATTAGCTAGTATTAGTTAGTGTTAGTTAGTGTTAGTTAGTGTTAGTTAGTTAGTTAGTTAGTTAGTTAGTTAGTATTAGTCACTTTCCTTGTTCCTATGACCAAACATCCAACAGGGAGCAGTTTCAAGTAGGAAATGTTTATTGTGGCTTTTAGTTGGAGAGGGCACTTCTATCACTGCCGCCTGGAAGGTAGGCCAGATAGACACAGAGCATCTACTTTCTTCCCTGTCTCTGTCGGGAAGAAAGTATGAACAGGAAGTGAGCTGGGCTACAAAACCCAGAGGTTACGGTGGGAAACGGCCACACAGTTAAAAGCACTGTCTTCTCTCACAGTACCCACGGGGCAGATCTCAGCTACCTATAAAGCCGTCTTCTGGCCACTATGGGTACTGGATGCACCCAGGTCACATGAACTCATGTGGGTATTCACACACTGATAGACTAAAATTAAACACAACAATCTCAAGACCTGTTCACTTTCTCCAGCAAGGCTGCACTTTCTAACGGTTCCACAGCCTCCCCCAAGCAGTGTAGCCATCGAGGGATCAAGTGTCAAACACACATGACCATGGGGAGACATCACACGTTCATAACTCACTGGAGGCACGCAAGCATTTATACCCTAGAATCTGCTTCTCGTTCCCACAATCCTAACAGAACCTGGGGCTTCATAAACATTCTAGGGCAAATATTCAGACACATGGGAAAAAGTCTGTTTCTCCTAGGTTCACAAGCATGGGATGGTGGACCGTAGTTGGACATCAGAGGGGTTGATTGTTGGGGGAAGATGCTGATTGAAGAACAGAGGGGGTGCAGGGGACCCTAAAGTGTCTTTAAGACAGTGGTTCTCAGCCTTCCTCTAATGCTGTGACCCTTTAATACAGTTCCTCATGTAGTGGGGACCCCCAAGCATGGGTCTATTCCATTGCTAATTCGTAACTGTGAGATTGCTACAGTTAAGACTTGTAAATGTCTGGTACACTGGATGTATGATATGCTACCCCCAAATGGGTCGGGGCCCACAGGTTGAGAACAGCTGCTCTAAGAGCTTCGGTCTCCCGAGCCACTGGATCCTGGTGACAACTTTCTGCACCCAAATGTGGCAGGGACAGACTTACACTTTCTTACCTTCACAACTGTCCGAGAAAAACGGAAAGTTGGGGCGATCAAAGGGTCCAGGCATTCCCAGCAAGGGGTGAGGTAAGGGTGCAGGTTTAAATCCCTCGTCAAAGCAAGCTTGGTGCTGTCCCAGCTTGGCCTGAACGATACCCTGCAGACGTCAGAACCTGAACTTGGGCCTGGGGAAGCCCGGGAGGCTCATCTTCCCATCTACCTGCGCAGAACTAAGGGAGGAATCTGCCAGGCGTCTTGGTGAAACACTTCACAGACCTTGTGCAAAACCAGGCAGGGTCCCTGTCGGCTGTCTGGAGGATCGGTACATATGTTGCTTTCTCCACTGCCACGGGCCAGGCAGGAGGCCCAGCCTTCCAACTTGGGCCTTGTTTGCAGTCCCCACACCTGTAGCCCCCCAGTTGTTCCACTGCCCGCGTGCCTTCCTGGGGTTATTGAGTGGAACAGGCTTGATACCTGGTTGGCATGTTGGAGGCCATCCATGTCCTCCATTCTAAGCCAAAATGGTTCGTATCTCCTGGCCCTGATGGAGGGGCCCAGAGTGAAATGCTGCATGCTAGGCAGCTTGATGACTGGCTTTGGCTTGGAATATGTTTCTCCCCTTCCAATGTCCATCAACACTGGGTCTCTGTTGCTCTCTCTCTCTCTCTCTCTCTCTCTCTCTCTCTCTTCACACACACACACACACACACACACACACACACACACACACACACGCACGCACACGCACACACACACGCACACTCATGCTCTCCCCTGGCAGCCTCTGAGCTTTAGCAGAGGACATTTCCTTCTGGAGGGGGATGGGATGCAGACTAGGCCAGCTCCTTCCCAGGCCACAGTTGCAGCTGGGATGACCTCATGACTCTGAAATGGCTGGCGAGGCTCAGAACAGGGCTGGGATTGTATTCAGGGAAGGCAGCAAGTGTGACAGACACCGTGCCAGCCTCAACAGCCGCCTGCACTGTAATTTCCATTATTAGTATTAGAAAAATCAATCTCATCTCCAGTGCAAACTGCCTGAGTACTTCTGCTGACTTCTTGCAGCTGCTCTACGGGTGTCGAGGGGGGAAAGTCTTCCAGAGCCCGAGATGCAGTCAGGTGTGAGATGGAAGGAATGGTAACATGGGACCACTTTTTAGATGGGTTTTAACTTTTATGGGAATAGTGAAGTTATTGTTTTTGCATGCGAGCATCGAGAGACTCCCAAAGCAGCTTGACTAAGACAGCTGGGGTAAGGTTGTGGTGGTGGAGGTTTCAGTCCTGCCTTACCAAGGTCCAGCCACCATGTAGTTTGGTTGCCAAGGAACCTGACAGGTTTGTTTGGTAGCAGTTGTCCTAGACTACAGCCTGGATGTTGGGACCATACAGATGTGGGTCTCAGATGTGATGGTGTGCATTATGGTGGTGGAAAAAAAAATGGCACAAGCTAAAATGACTTTTCCAAGGTAGACTTTGCACAGCAGCCAAAGTAAATTTATGAGATCTGCCCTGGGTGAGGCTGGGGTAACGTTTGAAAGGGGGAAAATCATGAGCACTTTGCAGAATGACAACTCCGACATGAAACCATTTCTAGATGGAAAGGAAAAGGAAGAAAGAGAGAGAGAGAGAGGAAGAGAAGCTGGGTTTTCTGTGTGGGACAGAGCAGTAGCTAAAATGATGCCAGCAGAGGATTGGGAAGGCAAAAGCCCCAAGTCATCCCTGGAGTCGGTTTGGAGGGATGGAGGTCCAGGCAGCGCGCAAAGATGCCTGGATGATAAACGTCCCCAGCCTCAGATGGCAGTGGAATCTCTTATTTCTTGTGTAATTGAAGAGTCACCCTAAAATGGAGGAGAATGGGGTGCTGGTGTGGCACAGGTTTCTCCCAGCCCCACCTGGCAGAGGTGAAGCTGGGGGTTTTGACCTATTCCTGGCTAATCAGTGGCTTTAGTCCTTGTTTTCTTTTCCTTCGGCTGATTAAAAGGTGAGACTAGGTGTGGGGTGAAGTTCGAGGGTGTCCATAAATCAGCAGGTGGTGTGGTCAGCAGAAGGGAAGGTGGGAAGGTCATCCTTGGTCTTTCTGATCCCAGGGTCATCATCCTGTCTGGCCAAGCAGGCGGGGTTGGGCATTTCTTCTCCAATTGTGCTGCTCAGAGGGGTGGAGCCGCAGCATCCAGGTCTGCATGCAGATTTACCATATGGCCTCCTCAAATTTGGAAAATCTTTTCTCTAACTATTATTATAGTAGTAATAATTATTATATTCTTATCCTAGAAAACAGTGGTTAAAGACACATTCAAATGCCAAAATTTAAAGCTGACAAAATCCAGCAATATTTTATTTCTATGTATGCTATTCTGTCTGTCTGTCTATACCCCACGTTTATGCAGTCCCACGGACGGAAGAACTGGAGATATGGATGCTGTGAGCCGCACTGTGGGTGCCGGGAACAGAACCAGAGTCCTCTGAGGAGCGGCCAGTCCCTTAGCTGCTGAGTCACATTTCCAGTACCAGTGACTAATTCCTGATGATTAGATTATAAAATCTTTTCGTGATTTTATTTGACAGTACGATTTTTATCATCGCATTGACACCTGAGGAGAGGAATTTCCCTCACACCATTTTCTGGCCTGTTTCCTACCACCCGAGCCTTGGTAACCACTGGTTAAACTTGTCCCCTACAGCCTTCATGTCACAAGATCTCAAAGCTACCTCCTTACTGTTGGTGTGTGTGGCTGGAGCCCAGGGTCCTGTTCTCACCAAGGCCCCTACCCTCTGAGTGAAACTCCCGGGTAGGGCGGGTCTGTTTCTGTGAAGTAAGAGAACCACACTGCATGGCTATATTGGCATTTGCTGATCCGTTTATGACTTTGTGGCCTTTGAAACACTTAAATTTGTGGGCCGGTTATTTCATCTACTTTGGGATACACTTGGTCAACGATTGTTCCCATGCAGTGTCTGTCTCATCCCGGCTTCTCCCCTGTGATACAACCTGAAGCCGTGCTTGAGTTTTCAGATGGGTCCCCCATCTCTTCTGTCCTACCGTCTCATCATTGGCTCCTCTGCTGGTGCTCAGCTTGGATCTTTCTCATGTTGCCACGTGCCCTGTGCTCCATTGCTCTTTGCTTGGTGTACTTAGCCACCATGCAGACCTGGCTCTCCAGGAGCAAGTCTGCAAGACGGGGACAGATTCCCCATCACACACCTGCAGAACCTTTCCCTTGACCAACACTCAGAGCTGTAGGATTTGTCTACCTTCCCCTATAGACCATAAGTTCCACGTGGAAGGTCCGGTTCTCTTTTCTCTATTAATTTATTATTTTCCCCCATCTGTTGTCCATAAAGTACCTAAAATACCACATGGCCCCAACCTTTTCAAATGGCTGCCTGAGTCCCTTCCAGGAACCTGGAGACCTGTGCCTGGAGTCTCCATGTTGCCCCACCGTGGCTAGTGCCCTGTTCAGATTCCTCCCGTGTACTGGAATCCAAAGCTTTGCTATAACCTATGTACAGAGTGACCTGAGCTCACAAGACAAAGTGCCTGCACCAGGTTACAAGGAGACAAGGGCAGAGACTGGGAAGGGTCTTCTTAACTCCGACTCTCCTTCAGTTTTAAGGAAACGGGATCTTCAGACATTTGCACTGCACTCACACGTGTACTTTCTTTCTCTCCCTCTCTCTCTCTCTCTCTCTCTCTCTCTCTCTCTCTCTCTCTCTCACACACACACACACACACACACAAACACACACACACACTTTAAAGAATAAAGTAAATCTTTTTAAAATGAGAGAAGCAGGCTCCGGTGTGATGGACATTTTGATAATCCAAGAGAACCTGGCCATTCGTATTTTGATTTATTCTGTCTGTGGGTTTTAAGGATGCCAACTAAAACAAAGCAGGCTCTACGTGGGTGAGTACTATGCAAAGCCAAGTCACACACACCCACAAACTGAGTCTGATTTGTCACAGCCGACTTGGACTTTACTGTGCGGTAAGACTGTGATGTCCCTTTCCTGTTTTCACTCTGCAGTGACACAGAGTTATTAAATATAAACGTCTCACTTCGTGATGCCAAGTCCTTCTATTCACTTGTCAGGATCAAATATAAACCACACAATGTATATATTTAATTCACACCCATATTTGGCTAGATCCACCTGGCTTTAAGGGCTGGTAATATTATAAGCAAACTGTGGGCTTCTCTTCCACATTAACAAAGGGAGCACACTTTCATAAGTACCGTCTAATCAAAGGCTACTACACCAAGAGGTAGCTGAATTAAGTTATTATCGTCTTACTGTGAGTATGTGTGTGATGTGTGTGTGGGCATGTGTGTCATGATGCATGTGTGGAGTTCAGGGGACAATTTTGCAGAGTCAGCTTCTCTCCCCCCACCTTTAAGTGGGTTGGTTCCAGGATAAAACTCAGGCTGCAAGGCTGGCGGAGACTGGGGCTTAAATGCCCACACTCCCTTGTCCATCATGCAGCATGTCCACGGCAGGCTCTTTGGGAGGTCAAGCAGGCCACAGTTGTCAACAATAGTCGCCGGCTTGCTCTGCTGGCCACCCTTCTCTCCTATGCTTCCTGGGGCCATCTCCTGAACAGATGGCAACCTTAGCCACCAGATCCCTTTAGTCCCTGGAGTTCTCTTCCACGTGGTAAGTCATGGTCAGCCCACGCTTTCCCTCCTCTGTAGAATGAAATGAGACAAACAGTGGCCCCCAGACAGAAGACTAGGGTGACAGCAACATGGGTCTTGGCTGGAGAGGCAGACAGGAATACAGCTGTGTCGGGTGCTAATTTATAGCTCCCACACCTTCAGGCTGAGGCAACCTCTAGCTAAAGCAAATGATGCAACTGAAAGTTAGTGCCAGCCTCACGGCCCTGGCCAGAAATTCTGATGTGCAGACCGTACCCACTCCAGGACCGTGTTGCAATGAAGGAGCAGACACAGCTGAGGAACAGAGTGTTCAGACAGACATCCCAGGGTTCAGTGGGAGCTCGGCGAGGACATGGGCGAGGTGTGAACCCCAATCTACGAACGTTGCCTTGAATGTGGAGCCACTGAGACTGAAACACCAGACTTTACAGTAACTTTGGGGAGCTGGTTTACAGGATCCCCACCGTGGATGGACTATGTTAGTAAACAAGAACAGACTGCACATGATTTTTTCCTAATTAAACTGAGACTTTTCAAGGAAAAAAAAATGCAACTACAAACAACATAAGATGTTATCCAGAGAGTGACATGTCTCAGGATCAAGACAGCACCCACTACCTGGGGATGGCCATACAAATAGCTGAATGCAGGGACATGGCATGTTGAATGGGCGACCCGCAAGAACACCCGGTTCCCTGGGAAGTACTGTTAGTGGAAAGTGAGCCACGGGTTTGACTGATGTATAGAGTCCAGCCTAGCACAGCTCTGGCTGGGAAAGATCCAGTTTTATAACCAGAAGGGATGCATGCAGGGCAGTTTTTATCCCCTTTGGTTAGGAGGGTCTTTTACCCCACAAAACAGAACTGAGGCATTCACACGAGGGCCTCAAAGCCAAGGCCAGACATGATGTCCTTAGAGGGCGTCCCCTGCCTACTTCCATCAGACCAGATCATCTAAGTTGATGGATGATGCCGCAAACACTGAAAACTACTCAATTCTGGAATTCTGGAAAATTGTAGAATGAAGTGTGCCAGAAAAGGAAAATGTTTTGATGGCCACGTGCCTGTAAACGACACTTGGAAAAGCACCGTTTTGAAAAATACATATTTAAAAGGCTCTAAATTGGCTACTTCAGAGCAGCTGTGTCTGTGTTGGGCCGTTCCTTGGAGCCACTGACTTCAAGTTTGAGAGTTGAGGGGACAGATAGGAAACCCACTTGCCCATACATCCCATGCCACCAGTCAAACTTAGAGCCTCTCCTAACATCTTGCTGGAATGAAGGAGCTGAGCTACTTTCAATCCCAGGTGGATTCAGATGAGTTCCTCGTCCGGGGAAGACTCTGGGAACATTCCACCATCTTCCTACCTCTTATTCTGCCTTTTGTCCCCACGAAAGACAAGCCACTAACTGAGGGAAGCACTCCACTGTGACACTATGTAACATTTCTTTGCTTCTCAGATCTCAACCCTTTGTAATCTGTGAAGTCCTGAATTCCAGAGCAAAATAAGGCAAGTCAGAATTTTGGAATTAAGCAAGATTGCCTTATCATTGTCAGTTCAATTAGCAAAGAAATGAGAATGGGTTTGGCACAGATGCTGCACCACACTGAGCTGATGTCACATTCATTATTCAGTTTTATCTTCTCATCGATACTGTTGTGTAGACTCGAATAACCCTCCCCCCTTTTTTCATGTGAATAAACACATCTCTCTGAGGACCAGACCTCCCCCCCTTTTTCATGTGAATAAACACATCTCTCTGAGGACCAGAAGCGTTTGTCCAAATTCGTTATCCACCCAGGGACAGATTTAGAAGGATCCCAGCTGGAAACTCTGCTCTAAGCCCCTGTTCTTTCCATTACAGATGTCTAAGCAATAATTTAATTGAAATGACAGCAGAGAGGAAAATCTGAATGTACCAATAACTTCATTTTCCTGGCTTCTCTTAAAAAGCCAGAGCATAATTTGAACAAGAAATCATATTTTAGAAAACATGAATGTCTAAAAATGTTTTCTTCTTGCCTGGCAACAGACTTACAGTCTCTTTCTCAATTAGGGTTCTCTCCTTTCTCTGCTAGACGCCCCCCCCATCATCCACCCTTTACCCCCCCTCCCTAATGTATTTAAGATCTTACAACCATGTGTTCTGAAATGTAGAAAGACTGGGCAGGGTTGCCTTTGCATGCCTCTTGGAAATATAATAGCATGCATTTGCTGTTGCCAACTAAAACGACTCTTCCGTGAGCAACATAGCTCCCCACACTCCGCCATCTGCAGGCATTCAGACTCAGATCCTCTGATCCCTCGTCTAGATCCATTTCCTCTTTCTTTAAGCACAGAGCAGTTCTGAGTCTTGGTTGGCATGGCGAGGCACAAAGATCAACTTGGTACTGGTTTCAAGTTTGATAAGGTAAATAACGACACAGGAAATGCAAACCATTAAAAGTTTATTTTATTGGCCACTTGAGGAATGCCTCTCCTTCCGGTTCAAATACAGCCCCTTTATAGAGTTTTGAGTTAGAAGTCGTAATTGAAGCCACAATTCCTGAAATCCCAGCAGAGGGCCTCCGTCAGATCGCACCAAATGCTTTGGGGCTACATCTGCCACTCCAGACTGAGACCCCAGGGACAGACTGCATTCAGAGAAAGGTGACGCCTGAAACAGAATAGTAAGAGGCTGTTTTCCTGCCTGTGAGGGGAAAAAGGCTTAACTCACTCTCAAACAGTACTACAGTCTTGTTATGGCTATGTTGTGGCTCTCAATATCTGTCAGGTGAGAAATTGACCGGTGAGTAAAGGACACGTCATTTTGAAACCTCTGAGAAGCACTTCTGAAACAGGAAACGGGAGCTTGAACACATGTCATCTGACAATCAGAAGTGTCTGGGAACCTGAACAGGTCTGGAATTGTATAGATGTATTTCTATTAAATTCACTTGCATTTAAAATCACTCACTTATTTTTATGAGTGAAGGAGCCCACAGCTCTCCGGAAGCTAGGCCATTTTCGTCATCTAACCCTACTCCAGGTAGGACCAGCAGGGCGGGCCTCCTATGCATTACAGTGCATTTACAAATTGTCTCCGTAGCTGTTTATGAGAGAAGTGTCAGATGCGAGCCCTGTAAATTTAACATTTTAACGCCACTTTCCCTATGTGGCTTTGATTTAAATCCTGAAGCCAGGTGGGCAGCAGAGGGTGGGAGCAGCAGTGTTTTATGAAGCCATCTGGGGACTGTCATGGGGACCATGTCAGCTTGCATTTGCTGTTGCTCAGCTCACCTGGCTGTCTAGTCTGAAGCTCACTCGGGCTGTGTCCCCCTGGCAAAGCTGCTACTGTGTCTCTCTTGGTTGATGCTGTGTCCCCCTAGCAAAGCTTATCTCACTTAGTTAATGCAACCAGTGACTTCCAGGTGCTTATAAAGGTCCCACTTAATCCCTTTTAAATGACTATTTGTGTCACAGAAGGGCACGGGAGACTGACTGACCACAAGAAACAGCAATGCCTCCATGAGCAATGCCCAGTTATTCTCAACATTCTAGAGCAGAGGACATGGGGTGCTGGAAATGACCATGTAAAGGACATATCTCAGACCTAACAAATGTGGCTTAGTCATACCACAAAGCCACAGCAGGCTTTAATGGAGGGCACTTCCTTTCATGAGTCCCTAAAGGAAGGGTCTGTGCTCAGGGACCTTAAGCTAAGGGCTGGCTGTTGATTCCAGTGTATCGTGGATGTGGATCTTTAGATGTTAAAAATTTAGGTGACGGCCTCATCTCCAAAGTAATATTTAAAGTAAAATTGGCTGACTTGACATTAAGGAAATAGACATCTGGTAGCTGTTTCAATGGGTGGTTATCAACACACTTTAGTAAAAACTTAGTTTTGTTATCCAATGTGGTAACAATGAACACGTGTAGAGTATTTAAAATTGACTATTGGGCCTGAAGAGACATCTCAGAAGTTAATAGCGCTGGCTGCTCTTGCAGATGACCAGGGTTTAGTTCCCAGCACCCACGTGGTGTCTCACACCTTCTGTAACTCTGGTCCCAGAGTTCTAATGCCCCCTTCTGGCCTCCTCGAGGTACTGCACGCATATGGTGTAGAGACATGCAGGCAAAACATCATAAACATAAAAACTTTAACAAAATTAATGAATTAACCTCAATTAATCACAACGAAATTGAGTTAAATGTTTTGCATCTTGGTCTCATTAGACTCACAGTTAGTGAATGATCATGCTGGATGTGGATGGTCCGTTTCATCACTCCTGCTGCAGGAAGGTGTGTGAGCGTGACAGGGGCCCTGTCCATGCACACCCTGCCCGCCTCTGGGAGGTCAGAACTATCCAGCTGAAGAAATAAATCATGGAAGATGAGGTCCTGTCTGGGCAAGCAGCAAGTGCACCAGTGACCCACAGAGCCGGACCGTCCTTAGCAGGGAAGTAATGCCTGTGCAGACCAAGATCCCTCTGTGACCTGGACTCTGTGGGCAGAAGGGGAAGGGCAGGGAGAAAACTTGGAGGCCTCAGCACAATGCTGAGATGACCTCAGATTCTCAGGGAATGTTGTGTTGGTTTCTTGTTCCTACCAAAACAAACAACCTCGGACTATCCGGTTTAAAACAACACGTTTGTTATCTGGCAGCTCTGCAGGTCAGAAGTCTTGCTGGGCTGAGAGAAGGGTGGGATGGGCCCTGTTCCTTCTGCAGGCTCTGGTCTCCTTGCTTGTAGACACTTTCACCATGCTCTGAGCACACAGCAAATCCACACTCACCAACTGGTCACCAACTGGTCTCCACTGTCAGATTTCCTTCTGCACAGTGTCCCTCCCTCCTCCTCTGATAACTAGAACGAAAAGCCTAATTGTGTCTTTTAGCTTTGCACAGTAGCATCGTTGATGGTTAGAGAGTGGATCCCGAGGGACACTAATATGCTTACTGATATTAACACCAAAAGTATACTTGAAGGTTAGTGACTTAACAGAGTTAAAACTTAGAGGTTGCCCAAGTTTTGGACCTAGAAATTGTTTACAAATACTCAGGCTACGAAGCGTACATACAATGGATAGCTTTGGTTACATATAGGTTAAGCGGAGAAAAATGGAGTTTGCAGCAAAGAAACATTCTTTTCGGTGGCCTCTCCTCCTCCATCAGCATGTTTGTGGGCATCTTAAAGGCGGAGCACTAAAAGAAGAGCCTAGCAGCTGTCTCGATGAGTCAGACAAGGATGCTGCTGGTAGCTCCAAATGGTCCTCCACGAAGGCCAAGAACTGCAGGCATGAGGACAAACATTTCTTCCTACGCACTGGAGCAGAATTACCCCTCTCCCCCTTAGTGCCCCCTGTGTTCCCTTTGGCAATAATTCTTTTCAGTTTCTTGGCTGAGTTCGCCATCTATTTATTAATCTTTCTTATTTTCCTGTCAAAAGAGTTATTCTCGACAATTTCATATATGTACATGATGAAATGTGGTTATAGCCATTTCCCCTCTTGTTCTCCCCAACCCCCACAATCCTCCCCACACCACATCCTCACTCACAAACTCACAAATATGCCCCAACATTCCTACAACATATCCCCCATCATACCAACTCCCAATTTCTTGTTTTCTTCTCTTTGTTGTTGTTGCTAATAACTCACAGCGTACTGTAGAGAGATATTCACTTTGTCTGCTTCTGTGGCACTGACCACGCCCATTTGGGAGTGGAGTCAGGGGCAGAAGTGACCTGGGGAACTAGGTCTGAGGAGGAGCCCAGGAATGCTCTCTTGCTTGCGGGATGCAGAGAGGAGAGCATCTGGTGGAACCTGCTGGTGTTCTGTCAGTCCACCATCTTGAATCTCCTCCCTCTTACTTCCTCTCTCCTCCTTGTCTCCTAGTCCCACCTATCTTGCTTTCCAATCGGCAACAGTGCTTTATTCATTAACCAATAAGAGAAACATATTTACAGAATGACATCTGCCATCAGCGTACAATTAATGTTCTCTATGTATGTATGGGTTGTCCCACTGCAGTGTGCATAACCTACCAATAGCCACAAGCTCAGAAACAATGACTCTGCCTCTCACAGCAGTTACCATGACAAACTGTAAGACTTTGAGGGTTTATCCCCCTCTCTACAAGGATCTGAGCTGGCTTGACCTTGCAGAGGTCTCGTGTAGGTAACCACGGCCGATGTGAGTTCATGAGTCTAGTGGTCACATTGTGTGCAGGTGACAGCACTCACCAGTGCCTCTAGCTTTTATATTCATTCAGTTAAGTGCATGGGGAGAAATCGCAAGTTTTATGGAGTTCCCTGAGCCTTGGCAGAGGGGACCCCCAGAGGGCTGGGCACTCACAGTCACTTATTCTCAGCACTCTGACTAGCTGTGTGTCTCTGTGCTGACTGCTACCCACTGCAAATAAAAATGCCTCTTACCATGGCTGAGAGCAGCTCAGGGCTGTGGGGATGAACGGGTGTCTAGAAGGCAATGCTGCCCTGGGGCCCACAGCCTCTCCACCCATGAGCTTTTGACCAGGTTTACAGTACCAGACGTGAAATTCCCTCTTGTGGACCAGGCCTCACATACCATCATGGAGAGCTTGGTTGCTACAGAACAGTGCTACGCCACCGGGCACATCTTCTGACCAAGTCTTTTGGTCTAACGTATTTGAGTTCTAAGACCTCAGGGATATTTATAATCTCGTATTCACCAATGTGTAGACCTTACAGAATTGTTCTCTAATTTTGGCTTTGCCTAATTTCTGAAGTGAGACACTTGATTACACCACTTTATGCAAAATGATACAGTGTCAGATGTACTTTGGGTCGAAAGAAGAAAGATATTAGGCAGAACTGCAAAGAACCAGGGAAGGTGGCTTAGTACAGTGTACTAATATAAAGTTTGGATAGGTTGAAGAAATGACCCAAACCTTGCCATGCCTACAATTAACAATGTATTCAAGATGGAAAACAGTTAAGTGCATGGGGAGAAAAAGCTTGCTATTTTTGTTGCTAGTAAGTAAAAAACTATCGTAAGTATGATGCAATATCCTCATCAGTTGCCTGTGCTCAGACATTGGAATGCTTCAGTTTTTTTCCCAAATATTTACCCTTTATTTCATTTCTTATGTTCCCCAAAGTAATGTTTGATTAAAAATGACTCTACAGAGAGTTGATAAAATGATGTCTGTGGTCTAGGCAACCTTCTTATCTTCTTTGAGGCAGAAGTCAACTTAGAACAAACGATTCTTAGATTAATTTTTATTATTTTTCTCTTGTTATTGGGCTTTTGAGCAAAAATTAATCACATCAGCTTGATATTGGCCCATCCACAAAGTAACCAGAGTGCATTATTTCATGTTATTCGCTTGGCCAAAGTTGAGCCCCTCAAGTATGACTAGAGTCTTGTTACCTCTGCTGGGAAGAAGCACAAGCTTTTGGAACATAGGCAGAAATCTTCTCCAGGTCACAGGAAACTGTCCAACAACTGACAAAGTAGCTGTCAGATTTAGCACAACCCAGGAGAGTCACTCTGCCCCATGTCCCTTGATGCTGTCAAGACAGAATGCATCAACCAACACACTTGTCTCCTGATAGTGCTGCGGTCAGTAGATGTTGCAGACATTGCATTGGAGATACACAACTCCAAGAGGAATGCTCTGAGCAGAGAACACCCAAATATCCCTGCAGAGCCAGGAAATCCCAGCGCTTCACATTCTGTGAGCATTTAGGGAAGAGGGCATATCCGGGGAAGTAAATTTGTATTTCATTTCTGTCCCCCCTCCTGCTGTCCCTCCTCCTCCTCTTCGGCCTCCCCCTTTGACATCCTCCTCCTCTTCCTTTCTTTCCATCCTTTCTCGGTCCTGTCTCTCCTTTCTTCTCCCTCCCCTATCAGACTGTCCTCTTGTTTTCTTCTCTCGTCTTCATCTTTTCCTCTTGCTTGGCACAATGACAAAATGTTTTTGCAGTTCTGAAAGGAAGAGACAATATCAAATGATTGTCAAAGGAGTTATTATTTATTTATATGTGTACGAGTGCTTGCCTGCATGCATGTCTGTTCATCGTGCGCACGCCGTGCCTATGTAGGGCAGAAGAGGACATTGGATCCCCTGCAACTGGAGTTACAAGAACGGTCATGAGCCAATGAAACATGAATAATAAGACCCAGAGACTGATATTGGGGTTCAAGCTGAACATCAGAAAAGCAAAGCAGCCGGCCACCAGCTTCTTACCTCTACTTCAGGCTGAATGGCCTGATCATGTATCCATGAGTTCTCACCAAACCTCAGACTGTAACCTCTCCTCAGCGTGGCTGGAGAGTGAATGCCTTATACTGAATCTGTTCCTGTCTTAAATATCTCTACTGAGTCCTGGGATAAAGGAATGTGCCACCACTGTGTGACCCCTATAACTTGCGGCTGACTTTGCTTTCTGAATCCCCAGGCAAGCTTTAATAAATCATAAATAATATAAGCTACAAGCACTCAGCTTGTGGGGTCACTGTAACTACGGTTCTCATCCTGTATCTCAACCTTCCAGGAACTGGCATCACTACGGATGATACAATTAGCTCATCTCAGAGGATGTTTCAAGTCAGGACTGAAAAACCTTCAAGCACATGGTGTGGGGGTTCACAGAGGTTCACCACTCAGAGGGTACAGAAGGGAAGCTATTCTGTGTGGGAAAGGGGGAGGCTGAGGCGGGCGAAAGAAGAGTGTAGTTCTCAGCAGATCTAGGACAGGGAGCATCTGTGCTCCTCAGCTCCCAGCCCAGCACGCTGCGTGTGCTCTGACCCTGCAAAGTCTCCTGGCATAGCTCATCCCACTGACTGCTCCTGAGGGGAAACCTTGTCTTCCCCACAGCCCGTGAGGATCTCCTCTAGAATTTCTCATCCTGTGAGAAACTTAAGAGCAGCCTTTGTGTTTGATTTATAATGCAGGGCCTGGCAAGATGGGGAGCCACCTGTTTCTGCTCCACATCTACTCCCCACCCCCGTTCTGGAGTTACAGTCATGCACCCACACTTAGTTTTACATGGGAGCTGGAATCCAAACTCACGTCTCCATGCTTATGCTGCAGGTGCCCTACCCATTGAGCCATCCTCCAGCCCTTAATGTTCATTGTGAGTGAGTGTGTGTGTGTGTGTGTGTGTGTGGGTGGGTGGGTGGGTGTGTGTGGGTGTGTGTGTGTGTGTTTAATGGAAACATGACATTGCTGTAAATGATGTCCAATATAACCTTTGAAGCAAATATACATTGTGTTGCACTTGTATTCGGCTAATTAACAAATATATCACTGTCAGGGGCCCAGAGAGATGGTCTTTGCTTCATCTTGGCTTAAGGTCAGAGAATTCAAAACTATCCTTACTCTTCCAAGGTTAAAGTCTCAAGACCTAAAGGCCTAAGGCGTGGCTGCTGTAGGATGTTTGGTCTTGGGCATGGGTGCCTTATCTAAATGACAGAAGACTTGGTCTGAGATGTGGTTGCTCTTAACCCTCAAGGCCAGATAACGAGAGATTTAGTCTAAGGCGTGGTTAGCAAATGTTGGGAGAATTAAGGTAGAAGGTCTGCTTCTTTGTATCATGATGAAGTCTTTTGCCATGTTCCCCTTTTTGGTTGGGGTGTATAAGAATGCTGAAGAACAAACTTGGGGCATTCGGTATTGACTGGGCTCCTGATTCTATTCTGTCTCTGTCTTTTCCTTAGCATCTTTACCTGCTGTTTCTCAATCCACACTCACCCTCGCTGGTACCGATTGGGCAAATCAGCTGGATCTGACAGAAGCCCACAAGGATGGGTTGCAACACATCACCTGATAAGTCATCAATTTTGAGGTAAGACATCCTTTTCCTTGTATTTGAAAGAATACATTATATTGTTATTAACTACACCAATTCTACTGTGTAGTGGATTTTTTGGAACTTATTCCTCCTGTGACTGGGTTATGTATGGACCAATGTCACTCTGCCCCAAACACTCCTAATTGGTAAATAGTTCTGGGTAGAGAAGAAAGGAGATTCTGAAATCCTGAGGCAAAGTCAAAAATAAAAACCTAATAGGATAACAACCAATTAAAAGAAGTTTGATATCATTTTCATTACTAGAGAATTAAGTGACTATTAACTATTTTCTAATCAAGTAATCAATATCAGAGAAAAAGCCATGTGGTGATATATTTGTGACTTATTAAAGTTTGCCTGAGGGTACAGAAGGCAAAGCTAGCCACAAGCCATAGAGCCAAACAATAGGGATAAATACCTTTAATCCCAGCAACCATAGAGCCAGGTAGTGGTGGCACACACCTTTAGTCCCAAGAGACAGGCAGATGCATCTCTGTTAGTTCAAGACCACACTGAACTACATGAAACTGACCCAGTCCTAAAGAGAAACAGAGCTCACACAAAGGTGATCTCAGCACTTGGGACCACACACACCTTCACTATCAGGATTTGCGAGGTATAAAAGGAGATTTATTCTCCAACCATGGTGAGGACAGAATCAGCCCTTTCAGCCTGAAACAGAGGCTGGCTGCTTTGCTTCTCTGATCATCAGCTTGAAAGTTGGACCCCAATATCAATCTCTGGGTTTTTATTATTTATGTTACATAGCTGTGTCATTATGGTGCATTGAGCAGAGGAGTCCCTGAGCAGAGCTAAGAGCTATAGACGACACTGTCCTCAGAGCTATATATATAGACGCTGTCCACAGTGACAGTCTTGGATGTCTGATGTTTAGGATTACAGTTTACTGGCCTATATGGGGTTCCTACTTCTTCTCACCAGAGCAAACGTCACACCCATAAGATGCAAATTAACTGCATCACAAATAAAAAAGCTACTGTTGTGCCCAATTCTGAACCCCCAAATCACCTAGAGACCCATTCCAATGCAAAAGCAAAGAGTCTTTAATAATTTAACAAGTTAACTGTATCAACTCCGTTCCTCCATCTGCCCAACACAGTGGCTGGAGTGAGAAGGACCTGGGGGAACCTCGGGGCTGGGAATTTATTGGGGTAGAGCAAGGGGAGTGTCTAGGGGTCTGCAACAGTCTCAGGATTGGTGCACTTCTGGGCTTGGGCAACCTGCCTGTGTTGATTGGTCAACTGGTTGCTATGGCCTATAGGCCCTCCCAGGGCGGTTGCTATGCCCTGCATACCACTGTTACCATAGCATCCAGAGCCTGCCAGCTAACTTCTGATTGGTTCCTTGCCACATGGAGGGTATCTGACCTCCTAGTGACTGGGGCAGGTCCTGCAGGGTCAGAAGGCCAGAAACTCCCAACATGTGCTGAGTCAGAGGCCTACATCTTGCTGGGTCTTTCCTGCAGCCTTCCATGGCTGTGAAAGCAGGGGGCTGGGTGAGGGTCTGGTCCCTTCAGCTACTTCTTCTCCAAACTATGTCAGGACATTGGGATTTTCAGGATCTGCTAAAGTAAATAATCCTTTAAGAACAGCTCCCCCACATCTGACACAACTCAAGAGAGTGTCAGAACACTGGCCAGAGATATAAATTAGCAAATAAAATTTGTTATGTTTTTCCTGAGGCGTTTTCTTTCTTTTGAGAGACAAGGGAGCAGATTTCCACTCACATGAGCAAAACAAAAGCTTACAACGCTCACTTCACTATCAGCCACGGAAGCAAGTTCTCCTTATACTCTTACGTTCCATGCTTAGCATGCTCCCGGCAGATGACTACCCCGCCTTGGTATTTACGTCTGTAAGTGGTAATAAAGTCCCAAGGTTGACTTTCTGCGATGAGTCCCTACCCGTTTACATTAATGCTAATGCATCTGTGGAAATATGTTTATTTTTATGTGTGAGGGCTTATGCATGTATGTGCTCAGATATGTATGCTCAGATATGTATGCTCAGATACACCCGTACATGTGTCTACGTGCACATGGAGGCCAGAGGTCAATGTTGAGCGTCTTCCTCAATGACTTCTCTATTGTGTGGTTTGAGGCAGGGCCTCCCAGAACCTATCTCTCACCGTTCAGTAGACTGGCTGGGCAGTGAGGTCCAGAGAGTGCCTTGTCTGTCTCTCCTGCCCTGAGATTAGACATGTGCACTGCTACCACAGGCTTTGTATTGGCTGCTAGAGATCTGAACTCAACTCCTAATGCTAGCATGAGCACTTTGCCTACTGAGCTGTTTTCACTGTCCACTTGCAGAAATGCTCTAAGTGGTTATCTAATTTCTCTTCAGTCTCTGATTGTTCTCATTTTGCAGTTGATATGATCTAAGAGGAGACTCAAAAATACTTAGTGACATAAAATACTAACATTTTTAATTTAAAGAAGATTTATTTTATTTTCTGTGTACGAGTGTTTTGCTATCATGTATGCGTAGTCCAAAGGGGCCAGAAGAGGGCATCAGATTTCCTGGACCTGAGTTACAGAGAGTTGTGAGCTGCCATGTGGGACTGAGGGCTCTTAACCACTGTCTAGTCCCTTCTAGTAACAATGCGTGAAACGTGCTCAGTGACTAAGTCAATTGTTGAATCATTGAATCATGCAGACATCCTTACTGAAGAGTAGTTGACTCAGGAACGCCTGATGATTGGTCAGTCACTATATGTCAAAGCTCATGGGATAAGCAATGAAAGTGAATAAAACCACCACTAGAAGGGACCCCACTCTTCAGTGGAATCAACAGATAAGTCAATGCATTCTGATCCATGTCCAGTAGTATGCCAGGAAGAAAGTGGGCTAAGTTGGTGGGGAGGGAAGGGGGCATGATGCTAAGTCAATATGAGTAGAGAGGAAAGTTTATAAAACTGTCTACAAATTGTATATGTTTGGGCCTATTAAATGTGTTATGAAGCAGCAATACTGAGCCAATTAATGTGTCCCTTAGTCCATGATTATGTCATATTTTCTGTACTTGTGTGGGATTGGCACAGGAACTGACCTTTTGGGTGGAGTCTTAGGGACCATACATGGGAGAATGAAACACATGTCACAAAATGAGTGGCTGGGAGCAGAGTCCAAAGGGAGATGGGGAATCAGGCGAACGGACTGGCGAACACTTTGGGTTTTATTCTGGAAAGTTTGAAACCTCTGACAGATTTGGGATAGGGCAGTGGGGAGTCCTACTGAGAATGCAAAAGGATGCAAGCTACTGTGTCAAAACACAACAGCACAAAGCCACTCGCCAACACTGGCACCTCCACCACCGCCACTACCACCTCCACCACCTCCTCCACCACCACCACCACCACCACCACCACCACCACCACCACCACCACCTCCACCTCCACCACCACCACCACCACCACCACCACCACCACCACCACCACCATCACCACCACCACCACCACCACCACCATCACCACCACCACCACCACCACCATCACCACCACCACCACCACCACCACCATCACCACCACCACCTTCACCTTCACCACCTCCACCTCCACCTCCACCACCACCACCACCACCACCACCACCACCACCACCACCATCACCACCACCACCACCACCACCACCATCACCACCACCACCTTCACCACCTCCACCTCCACCTCCACCTCCACCACCACCACCACCACCACCACCACCACCATCACCACAACCACCTTCACCACCACCACCACCACCTCCACCACCACCACCACCTCCACCACCATCACCACCACCACCTTCACCACCTCCACCTCCACCTCCACCACCACCACCACCACCACCACCACCACCACCACCACCATCACCACAACCACCTTCACCACCACCACCACCACCTCCACCACCACCACCACCACCACCTCCACCACTACCACCACCTCCACCACCATCACCACCACCACCTTCACCACCTCCACCTCCACCACCACCACCACCACCACCTCCACCACCTCCTCCTCCACCACCTCCACCACCACCTCCACCTCCACCTCCACCACCACCACCACCACCACCACCACCACCTCCACCTCCACCACTACCACCACCTCCACCACCATCACCACCACCACCTTCACCACCACCACCTTCACCACCTCCACCACCTCCTCCTCCACCACCTCCACCACCACCTCCACCTCCACCTCCACCACCACCACCACCACCACCACCACCACCTCCACCTCCACCTCCACCACCACCACCACCACCTCCTCCACCACCACCACCACCACCACCACCACCACCTCCACCTCCACCTCCACCACCACCACCACCACCTCCACCTCCACCACCTCCACCAAGACAATCAGGGGGAAGGCTGAAACAATAAACTTGGCAAGAAATAATGGAAGAAAGAAGACAATGATGTGGCCAGACTCTGAATTTATCCCAAAGTCAGAGCCAAGAGCAATAGATAACACATTGGAAGAAGGATCTTAGCGGCAGAGGAGCCAAGAAGATGTCGAGAACCTGGACAGGAGCCGCTGCACAGATGAAGCTGTCCTCTGTTGAGACAGGAAATGAGGGGAGCACAAGTTTGAACCAGATAGTCAGGCAGGCAGATTTGAAGAGATTAGGTTTAAAATGTTAGTCATCGATCCAACAAAGCAGGTGGATAAACAAATCTCTCTCGAGCTGGGGAGGATGACCCAGGCTGCACACAGACATCCAGGAGCCATCTGTGTGGAAATGACGTTTACTAGATGGGATTAAATGAAGAGTTGGCATAGATAGAGAAGGGAGGAGATACGGAGGCTGGGCTCTGGAGGACAGCAACATTTGGAGGTTCAAAGAATAAGAAGAATCCAATAAAATTTACAAGAAGGACCAGGCAATGACACAAGAAGAAAGCCAGGAGCAAATGATGCTGGAGTCAAGCAAGAAGAGCTGCAAGAATGGTGGGTGGGGGTGGGGTGGGCAACCCACGCACAGTCTGCTGACAGACCAAGAGAGAAAGGACCAACGTGCAAAAACTGGACCCAATGGGCACGTGTTTCACTGCAGTGGCAAGCAAAGTCTGATGGGAAGACATCCAAGAGACCACCAGAAAAACACAAGATGGAGACGATGAACATGAGAAATGGTGTTGGATTATCTCCAAGACGTCACAAAAAGTGATGTGGAGTTAGTAGGTTTAGAGAGAAAAAAAAAGACTTTGAGAATTTCCAATACAGAGTAATGAGATGAGTAGCAGGAAGAGAGATGGCGTCAACAGAGAAGAGGTAGGGTAGTGTGTATGTGCAAAGGAGATTTTAAAAAAGCCGAAGGGGAGATGTGCACAGTGAAAGCCTCATGAGCTGTACAAGGGGTTGCTGTGGAAAGAATGATAAAACTCTCTAAGCTCCTCTGGAAATGAAGCAGCCACGGGTAAACAGACCGCCATCTTTGGGAAGAGGGCTGTGGGAATGAAGATTCTTAGAGCAAATCTCAGATGAATTGGGGGAGGGCTGTGTGGAGGGAGAACAAATGACCTGTAAGAAAGAGCGATGAGCCCTGAGGACAAGAGGACGCGGGCCTCACCTCCCGCCAGGGCGCTGGCAATGGGAGGAGCTGAACATCAAGTCACTGTGAGTAGCCATCGCCTTGGAACGGTAGTGGGGGCTCTTTCTCCAGGGCAGTGGGTGAGTTGGCTTAGCAGGTCTGTGAAGTAGCTATCGACACTGGCTTAGTAAGCACGGTAAGGCTGCTCACCCTTGCTTATGGGTATTTCTACTTACTCAGTAAACTGCTTCTGGTTAAGATTGGATCAGCCATTGTCACGGTCCCTCCAGCTAGGATGACGTTTGTTTATCCAAGGCACCTTTTCTCCCTTCGGCACATCTCTGCCTTCATGTGCTTAGGGACCACTAGACATCTGCACTGAGCTTGGAGCCATACCAGACTGGGAAATCAAGAGCAAATGCAGAGTTTACAAAATCGTGATGCTAATATGACGCACAGGGGCATCTTACTCTGACCTGTCACGAATACAAACACACTGGAGAGATTCATTTGGGGATTGCAAATGAGCTGTAACTAAAAGGTAAATCCACAAACACAGACGTCTGTGTGTGAATAGTGAGGCTCAGCCTTGGGTTGGAAACAGCTCAGAGAGATTGGCATGAGTGAGTAATGATTCTGCTGAGGTTCTTGAGTTTCAAAAGACAGGGTAAGGGCACCTGAAGATGGTCTGTGTTACTCACTTTCCTGTGCTGTGATAAAACAGCAGGACAAAAGGCAGCTTACAGAAAAAAATGGTTTATAATGGCTCATGGTTCCAGGTGGAGATATTCTATTAATATGGGGAAAGGCATGGCATGGAGGCAGAGACAGGGAGCTGGCTCGTTACACAGCTTTACACAGGAAACGCGCGCGCGCGCGCGCGCGCGGCGCGCGCGCGCGCGCACGCACACACACACACACACACACACACACACACACACACACACACGATTTATTTTTAAATCTATTTTTAAAAGATTCCTGCATTTTAATATGCACAAATCCTCCTTCAATAAGCAAGCCATTGTGGCATTAAGGAATAACAGGGAGACCAGCTCATGCAGAATGTCTGATTCATTGAACTATGAGAGGGACAGGGCGTGCGGGCGGCCTTCCCTCGTATATGGAGGAAAATGAAAACCCTTGATTGTAACATTGTGTCCTTTCCCTAGGGCTGCCATACAAGACTTGAATGAATGTTTCCCGTTCTTCCCAGTTCCCAGAAAAGCTAATGACCAAGTGAGGCCTTACACTTTGTTCCGGAATGGGTAATCTTAGCTAACTGAGGTTGTGTGGATGCGTGTGTGTGTGTGTGTGTGTGTGTGTGTGTGTGTACAAATATGTGTTGTCTGTGTACAAGTGTGTATTTGAGTGTGTTGTGTGTGCATGAGTGTGTGTCTGAGTGTGTGTGTTCATGTTGTGTGTCTGAGTGTGTATGTGTGCGTGTTGTATGAATGCATATGCAGCTTGGCTTGTTCATGTGGCATGAGAAGCAACCCAGTGATTGTATATTACTGTTGCTTAGTTGGCCTTAAAACAAATGAGTTTGCTTAGGTTTCTAGAAATGGAATGCCTTGTTAACGTGCGATAGCTGCCTGAGATCCTCGGGCACCTGAGGTTTTACCAATGCCTGGTCTGCATGTGAAAATGTTGAGGAAGGGAACAGCATAAACAAAGCTTTAAAAGAAAGAAACACAGCTAAGAGTTCATTTTTTTTGAAGTCCATCTATTTTTGGAAGCACTCGAGGTTCTCTCCTTCACTCTCGTTTGCTTTGTGTGTGTATTAAATATATGCATTTGAAGTGTACTAGATATACTTTCATTTTGCTCATTAAAAACAACTGAAGCTACGTTCTGGCCACGTGACTAGCTGCGTCGCTCAGCAACAGCCCCTGAAGCTTTTGCATCCCCTGCTCAAATATGCTCTTCTCTGCAGAGCCCCAGTGTTGGGAGAGTGGCTTCCTGGACAGTGGTCCTATGGTGACTTGGTAGTCCTTACGTCAGTGCCCAGGAGTGACTGGAACACGGGACAGTGTGTAAATCCCCAGGCAGAGGAGCCCTGCACCGATTGGCTTAACTAGAACCTTGTAACGGGTGCTTCAGATGAGAGTCAAGTTTTCCGTTCTAATGGGAAGACGACATGCTGCCTTAGTCTCTTGGGCTTGACAATGCCTCACTGGACCACTAGTCAGCTAAAGAGTAGTGTGTTTGGGGACAGTGATCAAGTGTGCCTCTGGTCTACAGATCTGCCTTCACTGCCTCTGCCTCTGACCTGCTCCCTCTTTGGCCTATTTATGAATGGAAAGACCCTACTGTCTTGGTAATTCATAATGATCTTTTCAGTAAAGGCAGACCTTCCTGAAGTCTAGATTACAGGGCAGCTGAATTGTGGCTACTGATCCCTGTCACAAGGTAACTATGAACATGAAGCCTCCTGTTGGTCATGGGTCTGTCTTTCTTTAGCACACTTCTTTTGACTTAGTTACAATGAATTTTTCTAGTTACATAGAGCTAGCTCTTATAGAGAACTGGATTCCAACTGGGCATGGACCTATCCCCTTTAAAAACAAATTAAAAAGAAAGGAGAGAGAGAGAGAGAGAGAGAGAGAGAGAGAGAGAGAGAGAGAGAACACCCAACATGGAATCTTATTCTACCATTCTTTTCCTATACACTTTCTTTGCTCCATCAGAGGGAAATACTCCAAAGCTCTGGTTCACCATTTATCAGTTAACCTCGCTTATTTAAAATCAAGACACCTCCACAAAAATGCTTCAGTGCCTTAGAGAGGAATGAGATCATGGCTGCTCCCAGTCAGTTTTTAAAAACTTCTGCCTAAAGAACCATCATTTGCAGCCTGCCCTTCTGTGCTGGTTTGGATGAGATCGGCCCCACAGGCTCCTATGTTCCAACACCTTGGTCCCCAGTTGGTGGTGGAACTGTTTGGGAAGGATTTAGGAGGTGTGGCCTTGTCAGAGGAGGCGTGTCTCTGTGGGTGGCCTTCCAGGTTCAAAAGCCCACCCAGACACAGACACAGTCTCTCTCTCTCTCTCTGTCTCTGTCTCTCTCTCTCTGTCTCTCTCTCTGTCTCTCTCTTTCTCTCTGTCTCTCTCTGTCTCTGTCTCTCTGTCTCTGTCTCTCTGTCTCTGTCTCTCTCTGTCTCTCTCTGTCTCTCTCTGTCTCTGTCTCTCTCTCTGTCTCTCTCTTTCTCTCTGTCTCTCTCTCTGTCTCTCTGTCTCTGTCTCTCTCTGTCTCTCTCTGTCTCTCTCTGTCTCTCTCTGTCTCTGTCTCTGTCTCTGTCTCTGTCTCTCTCTGTCTCTCTCTTTCTCTCTGTCTCTCTCTGTCTCTGTCTCTCTGTCTCTGTCTCTCTCTGTCTCTCTCTGTCTCTCTCTGTCTCTCTCTGTCTCTCTCTGTCTCTGTCTCTCTCTCTGTCTCTCTCTTTCTCTCTGTCTCTCTCTGTCTCTGTCTCTCTGTCTCTGTCTCTCTCTGTCTCTCTCTGTCTCTCTCTGTCTCTCTCTCTCTGTCTCTCTGTCTCTCTCTCTCTGTCCGCAGCCTGAAGATCATGTTGTTAAACTCTCAGCATCTCCTCTATTGCCATGCCTGTCTACTACCAACTACGGAAATCATAGACTAACCCTGAAAACTATAAGCAATTAAATGTTACCAGCAGGTTCCCGCCGCTGGTCTGGTTCCACCGCTACGCCAGCCCCCAATAACACGCAGAGACTGTGTATTTGATACAATCCTGTTGGCCAGTTACTATCATTGTTTATCGGCTAGCTCTGTCTTAATTATTAACCCATTTCTATTATTCTAAGTATTTCCACGTGGCTCATCTTACCGGCCAGAGCGGCTGGCGTGCTACCTCTCCTGGCTCCCCAAGTTGACTCCTCCTCCCTACTTCCTCCTTCCTTCTCTTAGTCTCCTAGCCCCGCCTATCTTGCTTTCCCATTGGCCCATAGTGCTGTATTCATTAACCAGTGTGAGAAACATATTTACAGAATGACATCTCCCATCAATTAAATGCTCCCAGTTAAGTGCTAGTCTTCACAACAGTTGCCTCTCTCATGATGTCTATTCACAGCAATAGAACAGTGACTAAAACACCTCCCTTCGTGCTGGTTCTTCCTAGAAAGGAAACTCCCAAGGTGCCATGTCAGAAAGGCACTCTGGGCTGAGAGATTCGGAGAGCTCGTGTCTTAAAGGCATTTGTAAAGGCAAAATGATTTACAAAGATTTGTGTATCTCTTTGTTACTTTCAAAAGCAACTTTGGACTTGTAAAATGCACATGTTTGAGAACAGAAACCCTTTATTCAGCTTCATATGTGTGAAGAACTCTGAATTGCCCTGTGCCCAAAAGGTTGGTGTTGTGGTCTGCAAAGATGATGGCTCAATGACTAAGAGCACGAACTGTTCTTCCAGAAGACCCAGGTTCAATTCCCAGCACCCTCAGGGCAGTTCACAACCAGCTGTGATCCCAGTTCTAGGGACTGAACACCCTCTTCTGGCCACCAAAGGCACCAGGCATCCAAGCGGGGCACATACATATATGCACATGAAACACCCACACACACAAAATGAAATAAAAATTGTGAACGGTATTAGGGCTGTGTAGTCATAAACACTGGCCAGAGCCACAGGAAGAGGTGTGCTCCACCTGTGGGAAGATGGCAAACCTGCCTAGCGGATGTCCCTGTTGGGCGTCGTAAGCTTCTTGCCCTGTACGTAGACACGACTCAGGGCTCTTAGCTACATGTCTGCCCGGTCACGCAGAGAGGAGTTGATTAGAATATTTGAGAGATGGTAACTCTCTTATGAATATTCGACAACAAAGTAAAAGTGTGCAATTAAGGAAAATTGTAACGAGTAGGTTTTTCCCTGCCGGTCTGGTTCCGCCGCCACGCCAACCAGCCCCAAATAGCACACTGAGACTCTGTATTTGATACAATGCTGTTGGCCAGTTACTAGTTTCTTATCGGCTAGCTCTGTCTTAATTATTAACCCATTTCTATTAATCTAAGTATTTCCACGTGGTCTCATCTTACCGGAGAAATGCCTGGACCTCTGTTCTCTCTAGTCTCTCCATGCTGACTCCTCCTTCCTCCTTCCTCTTTCCTCCTCGTCTCCTAGTCCCTCCTATCTTGCTTTCCTATTGGCCAACAGTGCTTTATTCATTAACCAATATGAGAAACATTTTTACAGAATAACATGTCCCATCAGAAAATCACTGAGGAAAGTGACCTCCTATCTCTGCTTCTCTGTAAATTCTGGCTCTCTTGGGGTTCCAGGACTCCAAATGCCCCCCGTTCCCATACTGTGTGGCAATGTCCTGGACTGGGAAGACGCAGCCTTGGCCACTGGAGTCAGAGAAGCATTTTACGCTTACTTGCCATATAAAATTGTGTTTATTATTGCCTTATATGTGTGGGGAGTATTGCTTAGCATACACACAGCACAAGTGCGGACGGAGGTCAGAAGACTACGTCCAGAAATCACTTCTCCCTTTCTACCATGTGGGACCTGGGGATCAAACTCAGCTTGTCAGTCTTGGCGGCTATCACCTTTATCTAGTTATAGCCATCTTGCCAGCCTGAGAAGCAGGGCCTCACAGGCCAGGTTTTGCTGGTAGGTGTGCTGATTTCACCGATAGATCAGCGAAAGTACTTGGAACCCATTCTTAACTGCACTTGGGGCAAGCCTGGGTGAGCCAATCATGCACGCTTTCTCCTCGTGCCATCCTCTAGCTGTGCTGGCAGCAGAACTGAGTCAAGTACGCCCGTCTCCTCGAGTCTGTGTTGAAGGCGCTGGGAACTGCGGTACGCAAGGCCCATTAATCATTGGCTGCAAAGGTCACGAATAAGCCTGCGAAGAGCCCAGAGCCTCTCTGAAGACTGAGCCAGGAGAAGACGGGCCCTCCGCTGGTCCTAAAGCCAAGGCTTCCTTCCCCTGGCCCACTGAACCAGGCCTGCCCGAGCACGCATGTCCCGCTTCGCGAGTCTGCGTCCTCGTTCCTTTCCTGTTGCGCAGCCTCGGCGTTCCTAGCCCTTCCCAAGGCATCAAAGGCTCTGATTTGGATCAGGGGCTAATCCTGATCCTAGCTACAGCTAATTCCTCTCACCCAGAAACAGCATCGCCAGCAGAAGACACAGGATTTACCTGCTGTCCCTTGGCCTTCAGGCCAGCTTATAAGCTCCCACCCTTCAGACGCGGCTTTGGAATCGGGAGCTTGTCAATGAGTGGAGAGGCAAGGAGGGAAGAGCCAAACACATTTCAGAGCCCGGAAGGACGGCCCAGGGTAGGAGATTCTGGTCTCTGGCCCTGCTTATTAACGAGCAACAGAGAGGAATGTTCAGGTGTGGGTGCTGAAGCCGCAGCTATGTGTGTGGCGGCGCTGGTGGGGTTCTAGGGTCTGCCAAGCTCTTTAGTGACACCGCCACTCACTAAGCACTGAGTACCAGCTGCTGAGTACCAAGGTGAGGGGCAGGGGTTGAGTGACTGCCTTCAGGCCACACCAACAGCCAGTGAGTCCTCCAGCGGCCGTAATGACCACAGAGAAGCTCAGAACGCGCGCGCAGCTGCGCAGCTTCGGGCGAGCTTGTGAGGCTCTGAGTAAGTTTCTCGTTTACAGCAAGTATGGATTTATAGACTTTGGAATCTCTTGGATGACCAAGGAGAGCATGCTTGTAGGCTTCACGCAGACCATCACTGACAAAGGAAGAGAAGACTGAACCAAAATGCCCGGGTGGCCTAACTGTGACCGGAGAAAATGCTCAGGGCTCAGGCTTTCTTCCTGGAGATGAGACGTTGGCTTGGGTCACCGTTGAGAGACCTCCCACCCCGGTGTGTGCTGAGACCGTGTGAACACTGTTTTCCCTAACTGAAACCGGGATAGCAACCCTTTTCACAGTTCGCTCGTGACCTTGGCTGCCACACAGGTGTGTGTCCCCATCAGATGCCACAGGTCCCTTCATTGCAAGATGCCAGTGACAATCCAGTCACCGTCTTCTCGGGGAGCCACTGCTGCACATAAGTGTTTGGATGCCCTAGGAAGGGTGGACTCTCGCCCTTCTTCGCCTATTTTCTCAAGGAAAGTAAGAAGAGGCTGAGCATTTAGCATGAATTTGGCACAGAGAACTCTGTAACGAGCTGATGGATGATGCACGTCCCTTTCAGGAGGAAGGCCCTCTCAGACCCTTCTGAATGGTAGTTTACGTCTGTACAACCGGCACCATCTTCACAAACTAAAGTTTCTACCAATCTCGTCTTGTCCTCACCATGACCCCAGGAGCAGACCTCCTCCCACTCCTCTTCTCGAGAAGGAATTGAGGCTTGAGCTGTAGGGAGGAGCCAGATCGCGGTTAGGCCTGCAGTGCACAGGCAAGCCAAGCCTGCGACTCAAAACTCCTCAGGCTGGGCTTTCCTCGCACCACGGAGGCTGCGGTCCTAAGTGTACAAATGTCCTGTGAAAGTGTGCGTGTGAAATATCGGCCCCGTGCCCGGTCTGTTTACTTCTGACCGTGGAAAGCTTTCGGGGCTGGGGCTCCCCCGCCACCCACCCCCTCTAGGGCCCCCATGAAGAAGTGCGCATGTGCAGCTCCTCTTCTGAAGCTGCTGGAACGGATCCAAAGCTGTCACTGTGTTTTCCATCTGGACCTAGTTCAAGAATCTCTTTGCTGCTTGCTGGAGCCCGGAGGTCACAGGCAGAGCTCTGTGGAGTGATTCTGACAGGTTGGCTCTGCAGGGAGACATCACCCACCGTGCAATTCTGCATCTGCAAAAGGCACAGCGGGCATGCGGGCACCTCTCTCTACTTACAAACCAGACGACCAGGAAACTCCCGAGAGACCACTGCATCGAAGCAAAGGACTACGGCTGGTCTACCAAAGAGCTTCGAGTGGTAAGCAGCTAGCAAAAATTTAAACTACAGTTCATTTTATGAAAGGAAAAAAACTAAATTTTCCTGAAACAGTCGCCAGTTTTAAACCAACAATGAAAGGAAACATTTAGCTTTCCAAAAGAAGGCCGAAGAGCAGAACTGCGCCCCACACCCTCAGCTGCCCATGGATTTACAGGCCTCCTGAAAGGCAAAATCTAGCCAAGAAGCCAATGAGATCATAGACATCACAGCTTTTCAGGAATTAAAAAAAAAAAAAAAAAATCTGTGTTCCCGATGGAGACTGTTGTCCATAGTTTTCTCTGGAAAATACCCAAGAAGTTAAAACCATGGGAGGCATTTAATGGATAGGGCTCCATTATCCTGAAGACAATCCAGGCACAGTTACCTGAATTCTGAAGTGCAGTTGTATCTACGTTCTATGTCCTTCCACCGAAGTAGGCAAGATAAACCTGTCTGGGTCTTCATATGTGAGTGAACCTAAGCCCCAATCAGGTGTCACATGTTATGCATGCCCATCTAATTCTGGTAGCCTGAGTAGCCTAAGCTCTCGCTCTTGTCCAGACTATGAGAGAATCCAAGATTCTCATTCAGTGCCTGAGACCTCAGGTAGCCCTGGCAACTATAAGCACCGTGACAGTCCGTTGTTAACCAAGATAGCTGCTGGATGATTGACAGACGGACTCATACACAGCATTACACTAGATCAAAGAACATGCTCACCCAGACTGGGGGAGATCCAGTGGCATACGTCCACCACTCTACTCAGATGGCAGGGAATTTAAAACGTATGGGTCATTTGCTTTTGCTGAACTGCTGTCGACTATTAGTACCGAACCCTGTGGAAAACTTAGCGGCCCAATGGAAACTGTTGAGAGCTGGGGGCGTGTGGCTCACGGTAGAGTGTTGGCTTAGCGTGCGTGAGGCAAATACGTGTGTGTGAGGTAAATTTGGAGAGGCAACTCTGCAAAAACAAGACGTTTTAAAAGTATATGGATAGCTTCTCTTTCGGGATTCCTATGGATGATCCTAAAATCTTAGAGCCAGAGGGACAGCAGCAAGAATCACTCAGTAGCTTTGCATGGAAAACTAAGGACTACTATCCAGTAGACACTTGGCTCAAGCACTGGCCACAAAGAGCTGCTCCTCCCATTGGGCCCTTTGCAACTGTGCTTATCTGCTCACCCTGACACAGCCCACCTCTTCACAGATCTCTCTGTGAGAGAGTTAACTCCCCAGGAGAGCCTCTGCATGGAAACATCTATTGAGGCTCCAGAAGAGAGCTGGGCTCCCTACCAGGCTCCTTCCCCTTTGTTTCCCCTGACTGGGAGCACCAGAACTACATTTTCTTACAGCTCAAGAGGCCAGAAGTCCAAGGAGAACATTTCCTTGTCACTTTTAGCTCCTTGGTTCCTGTTAGATCTTTAAGGACTCTCTCCAAGCCTCCTTCTTCTCTGTACTTCCTATAGAAAGTTCTAGATTTGCTATTTCTTTCTTTCCTTCCTTTCTTTCTTCCTTCCTTCCTTCCTTTCTTTATTTCTGTATAACAGCCCTGGATTTCCTAGAACTCCCTTTGTAAACCAGGCTGGGCTTAAACTCCAGGATCTTGCAAGATCCCTATAGATTTGCATTTATTAGGATATACTTCTCACACACAATTTAAAAGGGCTCTTCCCCAAGACTGGCTCATAAGCCAGAGATTTGGGTAAATTTCTATTAAAGTTAATCAGTGAGCAAGATTTTGTTTTGTTTTATTTCTATTTTGATTTGTTAGTTGGTTGGTTGGTTGGCTGGCTGGCTGGCTGGCTGGCTGGCTGGCTGGCTGGCTGGTTGTTTGGTTGGCTGAAGTGGGACTCTTTAAGTTGGTTGGTTGGCTGGTTGGTTGGTTGGCTGGTTGGTTGGTTGGCTGGTTGGTTGGTTGGCTGGCTGGCTGGTTGGCTGAAGTGGGACTCTTTAGGTTGGCTGGTTGGTTGGCTGGCTGGCTGTCTGTCTGTCTGGCTGGCTGGTTGGTTGATTGGTTGGCTGAAGTGGGAGGACCCTTTAGGATCTTTAAAAGGCTGATGGTGTTGTAGTCACTGTTCTATTGCTGTGAAGAGACACCGTGACCAAGGCAACTCTTATAAAAGGAAGAAGGCATTTAATTGTGGGCTTGCTTACAGTTTCAGAGAGTAAGTTCATTACCATCATGGTGGAGAGCTTGGTGGCACACGGCAGGCATGGCACTGGAGAAATGGCTGGGGGCAATATCCTGACCCGTGGACAGCAGGCAGAGAGAGCAATGCTGAGTCTGGCGTGGATTTTTGAAAGCTCAAAGCCTACTCCCAGAGACACACCTCCTCCAACAAGGACATACTTCTCAACCCCTCCAAACAGTTCACTAAGCATGTGAACACATGAGCCTTACCGGGGCCATTTTCATTCAAACCCCCAGAGATGGGCATCCCAGCTCATCAGAAATAAGATATGAAATATGACATTTACCGAACAGAAATGTGTTTTTGTCTTTCTCTTCCCCCCACCCCCCAAAAAAGCAGAGCTTGGAAAAAGCTTAACTTCAGATTTTCCATTGGGCAACAGAACCCAGGGGCCAGAAGGAAGGATGACGTGCTAAGCCAGCGTCCATCACCAGAGCAGTTCAGTCAATGTAGGAGCAGGAAAGATTTATTCTGGCCAACAGCAATGGAGGGCTCAGCCCAGGACTGAGGGCCCTGCTGTTCTGAGTGTGCAGTGTGGAAATACACGTGGCAAGGGCAGTCAGTGGAACAGGTGGGTAACTTCCTGGATGGGACACAGAGGAGGAAGGACGGGATGGCACCCACAGTGTCCCTCAGGGAGCATCCTCTCCACTTCATTCAGTCTTCCCGCCGCCCCATCTCTGACAAGTGTCTATTGCTCACAACACTGCCGCTTTGGGGGAATGGAAGGTTCGGATCCGCCGCAGAGAAAAGAGGTGCCAACAGCCAGTACTTTCCGAGAAGACATCTTTAAGCCCTGATGAGACAGGTCTGGGGGCGGGGCTAGAGGAAGACAGGAGGCTCCAGGTTTACCCAGATTCTCTTTGGTTACCTGAGCTTCATTCAGCCCCACCCCCACCCCTTCACCCCCTCACCCCTCTCCCCTCACCTCCTCACCTCCTCACACCTCACCCCTCACTCCTTTGCCCCCTCACCCCTCACCCCTCATCCCCTCACCCCACTCCCTCACCCCCTCACCCCTTCACCCCCTCACCCCTCACCCCCTCATCCCCTCACCCCTCACCTCTCACCCCTCACCCCTCATCCCCTCACCCCTCACTCCCTCACCCCTCATCCCCTCACTCCTCAATCCCTCACCCCTCAATCCTTCACCCTCAATCCCTCACCCCTCATCCCTCACCTCCTCACCCCTTACCCCTCACCCCTCACCCCCTCACCTCTCACCCCTCACCCTTCACCCCATCACCCCTCAATCCCTCAAACCCTCACCCCGCACCCCCTCACCCCTCACCCCCTCACCCACCAGTGTCAGAACAGCAGTTTCTGCGGGAAGCTGGCCAGGAAATGTGCAGCGGTGGCCACAGTACAGCCACGGGCCGTAGGCGACAGCTGAAGGCAGGAGGTATTTGATTCAATCAGGAAACACCGCAGGTGCCCACTGTGAAGACTCCCCGAGGAAGCCATCTGCCTGCACTGCCATGACTCAGTCATTTTTGTTAGGACTTGTTCCGACCTGACCTGTGAGTTCTGATGTTGTCATACAATTTCCCAAGTACAAGATGAAGAGTCAGTATCAATTATAGCAAAATTTGCAAAAGCACACTCCTAGGCTACTGGGGGTTTTGTTTTGTTGTCGTCATATGCTATTAATTTTGTTTTGTTTGGGTTGGAAGAATGCTCATTTGTGAAAGAACGATTTGTACGCTCTGGGAAACACATTCCTGGAGATGATTTTCTCTTCATTTGGATTCATATCTGCTGACTGCATCTTGCACAATTAGAGGGCTCACTGTGGCCAGGGACTACTTCCAGTCTGGCTCCTTTAGCCAGCATGGTCAAAATCAACTTGTGGAGGAAGGAAAAACAATTCAGAGCAGTCTAGCTCCATGGGGGGGAAGAGAATTGCCTGGACCAGACTCCAAAACAGTTACAGTGAACACGAGGATCCACAGTGGAAACATCCTTAGACCTGACCGTGACGCCCACACGTTGAGGCTGAGTGGATGGAGACGATGGAGAGCCAGGTGAGAGTACCCCTTTCCTTTGATGACACAGGGTGGGTGGCTGCCGGTGAGAATTTTTCACAAGCCTCGCTCTGTAGGCAGAGCAGAAACTCTGCAGGGAGAGGGAGCCGAAGATGAGCCATGAATCACACTGCGGCCATGTGGCAGACACACAGGAAGCACGTGATCCAAACCAAGCCAGGAAAGGAAGAAATCTTGCCAAATAGTTCAGTCTGGCTGTGGTGTTAATATCAGCGAAACAAAGCAGAGTCAATGAGCATTGCAGTTAGCAAAAGGGGCAAGTGTGGTTCAGGAAGGGTATGGCAAAACTGTGACGGTCCAAGGGTGGCTAAAATGCCAGTGTCTGAGCACATGCATGTGTGTGTACATGTGTGTGTGTGTGTACATGTGAGTGTGTGAGAGTACATGTGTGTACGTGTGTGTGTGCATGTGAGTGTGTGAGAGTGCATGTGTGTACATGTGTGTGTACATGTGAGTGTGTGAGAGTGCATGTGTGTGCATGCAAGTGTGTGTACATGTGAGTACACATGAGCACATGTGTGTACATGTGACTGTGTGAGTGCATGTGTGTGTACGTGTGTGTACATGTGAGTATGTGAGTGCATGTGTGTGCATGCAAGTGTGTGAACATGTGAGTACATATGAGCACATGTGTGTACATGTGAGTGTGCATGAGGGCATGTGTGTGTGCATGTGTGTGTACATGTGTGTGTACATATGAGTGCATGTGTGTACATATGAGTTTGTGAGAGTGCATGTGTGTGTGTACATCTGAGTGTGTGAGAGTGCATGTGTGTGTACATGTGTGTCCATGAGTGTGTGAGAGTACATGTGTGTACATGTGTGTGTGCATGTGAGTGTGTGAGAGTACATATGTGTACGTGTGTGTGCATGTGAGTGTGTGAGAGTGCATGTGTGTGCACATGTGTGTGTCCATGTGAGTGTGTGAGTGCATGTGTGTACATGTGTGTACATGTGAGTGTGTGAGAGTGCATGTGTGTGTACATGTGTGTGTCCATGTGAGTGTGTGAGAGTACATGTGTGTACATGTGTGTGTACATGTGAGTGTGTGAGTGCATGTGAGTGTGTGAGTGCATGTGTGTGTACGTGTGTGTACATGTGAGTGTGTGAGAGTATATGTGTGTGTACATGTGAGTGCATGTGTGTGCACATGTGCGTGTGCATGAGTGCATGTGTGTGCATGCACCCATATGCGTGTGTGTGCGCGTGTGTTGATGGAACTGTCCCATCTAAGACAGAGAGCTCAGTCACATATTCTCAGCCCTCGAGCAATTCAGAGCCTCCGTATTAACTTCTTTCTTTCCCAGCAATAAGACGCTGGCATCTCTGACCCTGTTGGGAGTAGCATACATGTACGAAGTAAACGTAAACATTTGGAAGACAGTTTGACTGTAACATGACCACTCAGAAAGAAGGGAACCCGTCAATATGTTCTCTCCGATGGCCTTTGGTTTTTCTCACCATGAGTTCTGACCCAGTTCGCAGCACTGGACGTGGATTCCCTCCTGCGGAACGGGCCTCCAGTCCAATCCAGAGAGTGGTGGCCTACTGCCCCCCCACCGCACCAGTGGGCACATTTTTTTTGGCAGATCAGCTTGTAACATGCAGGGGCTGGTAGTAGACGAGACCATTGATTACACACAGCACACACTCACACACAGACGGTCATAGCCCCTTCTAATGCTATCAAAGGTAGCCAGCAGAGAGAAAGCTCCTTCTTGTTTAACCTGAGATTGGTTTCTCTGTGTTTTATAAACAAATGTGAGATGCGTTCTGTAATAAGGACTCTCCATCTAGTTGTGGTTGGTAACCAAGAGCAATAACCATGGCTCACATTGCTTTGGGTGTCTCTGGGGCCTCCCTGGCCAATAACTCCTAGGAAAGGATCCTGTACCTACTCTGAGATGTTTCACGTAGTAACCTGTGTACTCTGGGAGCAGAGTTGTGTACCAAGAAAGCATGTCTATTCAAAATCTTTTTATTTTAAAATTCTGTTTTAATTAACTTGTAAACTAGTAGTGTTTGATACGCCTTCTTCATACCCTTTGTTGTGAGTAACTCACCCCGCCCCTCCTTTCCCTGATCCTAGTCTTTTTCCCCTCTTTAGTTTCCTGGCCGTGAGGAAAGTGTCTACTCAGCCACACACTTTCTCCATGGCATACTCTTCTATCACAGCCCAGAACAGCTCATCGTGTACTGAAACCTTTAATACCATGAGTCCAAATAAACATGATATCTGTTAGAGTTGTGTGCAGAGTCATAGAAGTTCACCCTCAGTTCCTGGGGACCAAGCCATGGACGTTTGGAAGGAGCATTACACAATCTGCCATAGCAGTCAGAGAGAAAAACACAGCAGAGCCGTGGCTGAAACAGAACAGGAAAGCAAAGAAAGTCAGACTTGGAGGTGAATTTATGCTCAGACATGCAAATACCACTGCTTTTTAAAAAGAATTTAGGGTAAGCTGCTTTGTTCAATCCCAGAAGTCACAGCAGAAATCAGTGTTGCTCTAAAAGCCAAAGTCCATAAAGTTTTACTGGCCAGTTTTTGGCAAGTTGAAGGAACATTTCCCACCTTGTACGGATCTTGACAGAGTTCAGATTTAAAACGGTCAGTTATCCATGTAACTGTACCAGACTAAAGTTTTAGTGGGACTCAGCTATGTGAATTACTAAAAGCGGCTCATGCTTTTGGTAATGGCGGTGAAATGAGCCTGCAGCTCTGCCATCATGAAAAAGTACAGCCTGACGTGTAACATTCAATAACAGCAAACGGCCATGCCGCTGGCTACGGGTTTACTGCCTGGCTCTATACTTCTGTGTGTTTCAGAGTCTACCCTACATGTGAAAAGTTGCCTATGAGCACTATGTCTGGTAATCTCACTTACATTTCCTAACTTTATTATCTTCTCTTACGCTTGGTGTTGTCCTGGGAACCCTCAGAGCAATAGGCTATGCTTACACATACTACACAGCACGCCTTTATGCCTGTGTCATGTGGCAGGGGTATTTTGCTTTCGAGGCGTGCATGTACATTCTGCAATGCTCACAGGGCAGTGAGACCACTTAATGAGAAACGGCAGTGTCCATGCCACAGCCAACCACAGTAGCAATGAGACTCCATGGGGAGGCAGAGAAGATTCTGTTTGGAGCTAGGACGCAGACCGTGATGCCACAACCTGCACTGAACCTGACCGAGGCCCTTCCTGAGGGTGCACATCAGTGTGTGTCAGAACTTGCACAGATGCAGGCGTAGAACTGAGAAGAAAACAGGAAACACAGCCTGGGTTCACATGCAACTTACGGGTCCCCAGGACAGAGGGATGGCCACCCCATAGTGGGACAGTGTGCAGTGCCAGGTTGAAGAACCTAAAGCCCCATCAGGCATGGTGGGTCACACTGCGGGTCCAAGCACTAGGGAATCAGAGGCAGGAGGGTTGAGGAAAACCTGGGCTACGTGGCAAGAAGCTGTCCCCAAACCATCAATTGACTTAAATAAAGAGGAACTCGAGGTCCTATCAGAATTAACACGTCAGGAGAGGGAGGGGCAGAAACACTACAAACCTCAGAGGTCTCTGAAGACCTGAGAAAAACAGTGTCTTCTGCCTGAATGTGAAAGAAAATGTACTGCATAAAATTCTCAAATAATCAATAAAATATTACATTAAAAAGAGAATTTTCACCATATGCAAAAAAGGGGGGCAACTGGTAACTCTTACTAAAACAACCACGATGCCACCATTGTGCCAGTAGGCACTGCAGACATACAGGGGTGAGAGAACACTGGGGTAGCTATGTCCATAATGCTTTATACACAGGCCTGAAACTGCGAATTGAGGTCTGGCGAGATGGCTCAGTAGTGATGAGAACTGGCTGTCCTTGCAGAGGCCCTCAGTTCAGTGCACAGCGCCCACACGGCGGCTCAGAACAGTCTGTAACTCCAGCTCGGGGGATCGATCCAATTCCCTTTTCTTGTCCCTGTGGGGGGTACCAGGCATGCACATGGTGTGTGTGTGTGTGTGTGTGTGTGTGTGTGTGTGTGTGTGTGTGTGTGTGTGTGTGTGCATGTGCGTGTGTGCCTAACAATACCTCCTAAGGATGGACCCTCATCCTTGGGTGTCTCTAGTGATGTGCGAGCATACCCAATCTGTTGTAGACACACGCGACATGCAAGGCTTAGACGCAGACATCTGTGTCTCTCAGCTTCGGTTTCCTTCCTCTTCTCTCCCATCAAGCTTGTTCTTCACTGATCTCCCTCGCATCACTGCTGTGCGTGAGCTGGTGGCAGAAGAAGACAGCACAGTAGTAAAGGTTTTCCATGTGACCAGGACAAACTCTCGGGTGACAGATTCTCTGCATGTGTGTTTTCATCATCTTCTAGGTCTTCAAATAAAAACTCATGTTCAGAAATATATATCTAACACGTGAAATATCAGAAGAAAGGATATGGGGTTCACGAGTATTAAAATAGTAATTTATTTACAAGCTGTCACAGCTGAGCTGTCTAGCACATCTCCACAGAGAACACCAGGGAGGCAGAGAGAGTAGAGACTCCGTTTAAGGTCAAAAGTGACTTTAGGCTGGAAAACAAATATCCAGCTTTATGTTCATCTTTGCACGATTTCTATTTCATAACAAGGGGAAACTCTGAAAGCACTTTGCGGGGACCTATGCTCAGCACTGGACTCCGCATCCGTGGGGGAAATACTTTTTCCAATCTGATGTTTATATGTTGTGTCATAATGTAGCTTATTTTCCCCGTTTAATGGTGTTAAACATGTCAGTTTCAAAAGTGCATGGGAATCTGAGTTTCTTTTAATGGACATGGATGGCACAGATAAAGAAGGATTTCTCCTTAATCTGACATGAAAGCTAAATGCATAAATTATTTGACCTACTGAGTTTTGCGTGGGAGTAGGGAGATGGATGGAAACAGAGAAAAGTGTGCAGGCTTTTATTTCCTAAGGCACTGAACATGCATAGTTTGATGATCAGTCTGCAAGCTTTCTCCCCACAAAACTTCTCTCTCAGCTTAAAGTCAAATGGAAAAGCTAAGCATGGTGGTGCATGTCTGTCGTCCCAGTGTGTGTGGGTCCAAGGACGAGGCTATATCATGAACTTGAGATTGGCTTGGCCAATGTAGGGAGATCCTTTCTGAAACACAGGAAAACAATAAAAATCAAACTCAAGTCACTTTGGGTTTAAAGGAATTTCTGTCCGCCTCTTGGTGTTTGTGTTACGAGGATTCAACAACCGTCAAAAACAAGGAGTTATTTGGGGCAGGAGCTGTCAGCAGGGATAGTCCATTTGCATTGGTGGGGCTCCAAACACTCCAGCAGTTACAAAGGCTGGCTCATCTTTGGTCTCCTCGAAGTCATGTTGGACTTCTCCACACAGGAAGCACACAGAGCAAATCTGGAAAGAAAGAGTCCTCTGTGCCTGCCTGGATCTGGGAAGTCTTCCTTATTTTAAGTGTAGCAAGAGGCCAGGGCCCCAGGGCTCACAATCCAGTGTAGCCTGGGAGGTTTTTATCTTGCTCCCGCAAGCAATAGATGTTATCTCTAATTTCAGCAAATTAGTCATTTTTCTGTAGCAGAGGGACACTGACTTTAATTGTGTACCTCTGGTCTCCAGGACAAATGTTCACAGTGTGGGAAGCTCCCATGAACTCTGGGCCTACAAGACTTCCTGACAGAAGCAACTGGTCCCTGGGTAGGAGCCAAAAGGAGCAACTCCCAAGATGTGGAAAGAGGGACTGAAGAGAGATCAGACTGTGGTGCCTCTCAGAGGACACACAGTCACTGGAATGTCAGAGCACTGATGTGAGAGACTCTTCCAGGACAGAGCTTAACCTTGAGGGGCTAGTTTGCTGCATGAGCTCCCTGCACAGTCTCGGGTAGTAATGACACATGTGCAAGTCATACACGCACACACACACACTCATACATACACACACACACACACACACACATACACAAACACGTGCACACACACGCACATACACATACATACACACACACATATGCACATGCACGCACACATGCATGCCCACACACATACACACACACACATAAACACACACATACACACATGCATGCAAATGGATGCACCCCCCCCACACACGCACCCACACACACACACATATACACACACCCACACACACACACATACACACATGCACACACATACACACATGCATGCACATACATGCATGCCCACACACACACACACACATACATAAACACACGCACACACATACACACATGCATGCACATACATGCATGCCCACACACACACACACACACATAAACACACACATACACATACACACATGCATGCACATGCACGCACCCCCCCACACACACACATACACACACACATACACACACACACACACACACACTACAATACTTTGCATCACTATGTGCTTATTCCCTAGGAAGTGTAAGTCACATTTTGATCATCGCCTTTCTGAAGTTTTTCTCTTTGATAAGGAAACACGGATGAGGAGCCCTGGGCCTGCAGTGTGGACTCTGCAGTGCTGAAGAGAGAAGAGCACAGCATGGAAGGAGGTGCTGGCATGGGGTGGTGCGGGATGCGTTGGCCCAAGAGAGCGTCAGCAATGCTGTTCCCGCCAGCCACCTCGCACCATGCTCTGTTATCAGAAATCCTGTCCTCAACAATACCATGCTCTCTATGAGAAATTGAGCTAAGGCAGAGGCTCTCATGTGAAGAATTGTATTCCAAGAGGCAACAACAATGGGAAGACACAGAGCAGAAAGGAAGAAACCCATGTTTACAGGCTTAGAACATACGGTGGCGATGTTTCCATAGGTATACTCACTTCAAAAGTTGCATGCATTCAATACGGACAGGTTTTTGCTTACCGATTATATCTTGATAAAAATGCTTAAAAATAGGAATGGAAATAGACTCTTTCGACTAATATGCTCTTGCCACGCTAATTTAGAACCAGGGCAGCGGATAGTTACAAGAGTAACTCCAGAAAGGTGAGTTCCCACAGACAGAAATGGCAGGGAACACCGAGCCCTGAAAGGCTTGTGTTGCCCTGAGTATCGATGTCTGCATTACAGGACTCCATCCCAGAGCAGCAGGAGAATGGCCACGGGTTACCTGATAGCTCTGCTTTCTCCGCCCTGCACAGTTTTTACAATTTCCCAGGACTTCTCATCAAAGCCACCGGCGAGCAAGCATTCTTTCATTCTTGTATATCAGACACCAGAGAGACACGAAGATGGAGCAGAAGGTAGTGACTGCCGGGTGTAGCGGACCGTGGGACGACTCTTTCCAGTGATGACAACGGGTGAATTCTTGCGTGACTTCCTCCCCACCCCACAGCCCCACAGTACAGGCAGCATGTTGAAAGCATAGCGGTAGATAATTTGGTAAGTCACCGTCATTGTTTCTGTGCTGTAGTATCATCAAAGAAATAACAGTGATGGCAGATAAGAACTCCTGCAGTAATGGCACCCTGCATTTCCAAGGGGCCTATTTCTGGGCTGCTATTGTAACCTGTCCCTATTTAATGACACAGGTGTCTGCATCCAAAGGCACCTGTGTTTAGGAACATAGGGTTTATTATGGGAACAGAACACCGAGCCCCCCCTAACCGTCCCTCCACCACAAACAATGGGCACACACATAGCTACAGAGCTGTTCAGCCCCGGAATCAACTTCCTCATGGCAGATGCATTCCTGGACTTCAAAATTCAAAACCCACAGGAGCAAATTATAGGCTTAAGGGATTTATTTTTTATTACACGAGGAATGCGTGCACAGCAATGCTTTTTCGCCGATGATGGGCAAACAATGGTCTTCATTTAAAACACAAATATCTCATCTAATAGAGGGGGTAAGAAGGGGTAGGGCGTAGGGTGTCCAGGTAATTCTCAAAGGAGCTGAGCGAGAGCGGCAGGCATTTCTCAAGGGCCTGGTTACAAAGCAAGAATAAATTCCCTTTTATTTCCCAAGCATGCAGTTCAAGAGTTAAGCAAATATTTTTTTGGCAACTAATTTGTAGCAGGCATTGAGGTCGCTCTTGAGAATTTTTTTTTCTTTCTTCCTTTCCTTTTCCTCTTTTTTCTCTTTGCCTGACGAAGAAGAAAAGCTACTTCCTCACGATCTGCATGTCCCCCTCTACTGTCTTCAATTCAAGGTGGAGTGTGTGTGTGTGTGCATGTGTGTGTGTGTGTGTGTGTGTGTGTGTGTGTGTGTGTGTGTGAAATGCAGCTGGCATGGATGGGACGATTTGCAACAGGAAACTGGGTGTACAGTATAGGGAGTTGGGATGTTCCTTCTCGAATTCTTGGGTTTGCATCCACACTTCTTTACGAATGCAGTAGAATGGATTGAACATCTGTCTACACGGTGAGAGACCCTGCTCATGTTCAAAGCCGTTAGTCCACACATACATGGCACAGAAGGTATGAGGCACACGTGGGGCAAAGCAAACACGATAGGTGATGTGACGAGGTGGACAGGAGGCAGATTAACTGGAGATGGGGGCGAGGGGGACTTCTCCCTCCTCAGTGTTCACAGGCTTTTTGAGAATCTTTAGTGCATTTTACCATCTACCCCATGGCCTAACCACCCAACATTGTGCCTTTTTAAAATAAAACAAAACAAAAAGCAAAACCCAGCAAGTACAGTTTGTTCTTCCCATAAACACTTGGGTGTGGGGCTTTCAGTGCAGCGTGATCTCCTTGGTGGGGGCTACAACCCTTGAGGGAAACAGAATCTCCCTGCAGAAGCTATCAGTTGCTAACAGATGCCATAGAAAAAGGTGGACTCCATGGATGCCAGCTCTGTTTCTCCGTGTTCTGTGTCTCAAGGATGTGGTGTCGTAAGCATTAGAATCTTATCATCAATTTCTGGGGGTGGGGGAGTAACCAGGAGAACTGGCAGCAGACTAATGTTTGAAGGAAGATTTATGGGATTTCACTAGTCAACAACTCCAATAGAGGTGACTCATCCCTGGCACTGGGCTTCTTTGAAGAAATGACATTTAAAACAAAGCAGAGAAGGCAGACTGCAGAGGCACTCGGTTAAAGGCCTTCTAAGGTAGGGTTAAGGATGGAAGGACTTCCAGAAAGAGCCTCTGTCATGTTCATGGCCAAGAAAGTAAGTAAGAGTGGTGGGTTTAGGAAATAATACTGGGGAGATGGCAAGTTCTTACAGGACTCAGGAGACCTGGTATGGAATTTGCATTTCAATTTATTCAATACCCATAAAAATGTGGTATTTCTTAAAACATACATTACTGGGTTCACACCTACAGAGTATTTGGTGGATTTGGCCTGATAATTTATATTTTCCAATATCCCACTTGATTTATATGTTGCCTGCCTACTGGCTTAAAAAAAAAAAAAAAAAGAAAAGAAAAGAAAAAAAACTTTGTTGGGGACGGCAAGGTGACTCAACAGCTAGAGGCAAGTGTCACCAAGCCCACATGACAGAAGAAGAAAGCTGAGTCCTGTGCGTTCGCTCTGACTGCCACACATGAGCCTGGGTACGGGCATGCACTCCCCCCCTCCAAATGAATAAATAAATGTAACAAAGATGTAAAAACTTTATTGGACTGAGGAGATGGCTCTCTGGTGAAGTATCAAGTGGCCAAGCAGAAGGCCCTGAGCGCAGACCCCTAGACCCCAGAGACAGCCAGCGGTGACTGCATCATCAACACCGTAGATGAAGGCGCAGACGAAGACAGGTATGTTTTTCGCGTGTTTCTGAAGGCCATGGGCTAGCCAGCCTAGCTGAAGCGATGACCTTCAAGTTCCACAAGAGACCTTATGTGACTGAGGCAAGACACCGCCAACCCCTGGCCTCATACCCACATGTACCCATGTGCATCCGCACCCACACATGCATGCACTCTGCAACACGTACATAATACAGCAGCCCCACACACACACACATGTGCAAACAAACAGCTTAAAACTGTGGAATTTAACGTCTGTTCCCCTCACGCCGAGGAGCAAAACAAAACAGCAGAGAAGAGGAGCTGGGGTGGGGCTCAGGGGGAAGCCAGCACGAAGTCCTGGTTCCCATCTCCATCACCTTGAGATGGAGGGTGGCCACGCATGCCTGTACCCCTGGCACGTGGGAGGCAGAGCAAGGAGAGACTAGTAGTTCAAGGTCACCCTTGGCTACCTATCAAGTTCTAGACAAGCCTGGGATACACACAGCCCTGTCTCAAAGAGAACTATAGAAAAAGAATCCGCCCCCATATCTTTCCAAGAGCAACACCTTCCCCCCACCCCTTCTTCTGCTCTTGGAAACTAGGACTCAGGACTGTCTGGCCTTTGGACTCCAGAATTTACACCACTAACATGTCTCCCAGGATCTCTGGCCCGGGGCCTGGGTATGACATTACACCACTGATCTCATTAGCTTCGCCCGAGGCCTTTAGACTTGGACTGAGCCGTGTCAGCATGCTGTGGCCTCCGGCTTTTGGGTAGTCTAGCATGAGAGCACTTGGCCTTTCTAGTTGTGAGCCCTGATCGATCCAGTGTACCTCCCATGTCTGTGTCTCTCTGTGCCACTGGCTGTGCCCCTCTGCAGTCCCTCACTGGGGTTCTCACTGAGGGTAACAAACACAAGTACTCATGAGATATGTGAGTATGAACGGGCAGCACACCAATGTAGAGACACAGGGAGCACGCAACATCCACCGTGTCTTTGTTTTTATCAGCCCTCAGCAAGCTCCAAGGAAGGCTGACAAAGCCCAAAATTTAATGGGCAAGCTATTGCCTGCATCTCCCTCACAGCATGAACATGTATTGTTGGCAGTAGGCTGCTCCATCCCATTCATCCAGATCTTTGGCCCAAATCTTCAGTTCTAGTCCTCAAAACACACTCGTTAGTGAGGAGATCACACATCAAAGAGGGGTGAAGAAGCAGGACGCATCATCACAGCATAAGAGTGTTAGTCTCTCGGTCTCCCGTTTCTCTTTACTTTTGGCTGTTTTAAGTATTTGTTTTATGTCTAAATGCGTATATGATAGCGTGCCTGTTTGGGGTGTGTGCATGTACACACAGAGTCCAGAGAAGGATGGGTCATCCTCTAGAGCTGAAGTTACAGTTTGCTGTGAGCCATCCAACATGGGCACTGGGAGCCAAACTCAGGTTCTCTGCGATCCATGCTCTTAACCCCTGACCTCTCTCTCTAGCCAAAGAATTTATGTTTCAAGTTATAAGTCACATGACTCAAAGATGATAATTTGTCCCATGGCCTCTCTTTTCTACGCTCTATTTGGAGGCTACCATTATATTCACATAAAAATCTTAAAGTACACATTGTCACCTCTCAAAGAGCAAGAGAGAAAGCTGTTGCCGGGAAGTCAGGAAGCAAGTCTGGATGGAGTTTGTGTCATTCACTCCTCTCATGAGTGAGACAACCCTGGCTCTGAGACTGCAGGCTCTCCGAGTCTCTCCTATTTACCCAGCATACCCTTGTGTATGTGGGAAGCTGCTCTGAACGCTGTAGTGAATTCACCCTCCATTGGCACTGATTGTCCCGTAAAGCATGCCAGATCCACCTGTTCCGTGGAGCAGCTACTGACACAGCAGCCTGCAGGTTTGTGAATCTAAATCTTTAAGAGTTTATCTCATCCCCTTATATGGCATAAATTCAGACAAACGAAAACGAGAAAACTAAACTCGGTTGAATGCTCCAGAGAAACCCACCTATGTTGGAAACCTGTGTGCCAAGGATGATAAAATAAGCTAACTGTGCAGCCTCGTCCCTTGCTGTCACAACCTTCCAAGTCCTTATTTGGAAATACGTTGGTAACTTTTACAGAACACCGGCTTTGACCTGAGTTCACATGAACACAAAACCCCGTACAGAAAAACCCTCAGACTTTAATGCATCTGTCGCAACAGAGAAATACTGATGAAATGGCTAGAAAAAAAGATTAGCAAAGGGCAGGAAGAAGGGAGAGAGTTCGAGAAAGAACAAAATGGTATCCTGGAGACAAGAGGCTCTTGGCACTGGAAACGAAGCTTTCTACCTGAAACCCTCCTCTTCCAATGCAGAATCTGAGCGCTGCCTAGCTCATCTGAGCAGAGCCTACATCGGAAAAGCAAAGACAGAGAAAAACATTTCCACGCAGAGTTCCCACCATTCACACTTATTTCCACTTCTCCATGCGACACAGGCAATATTGGATCCGCACCTTGCTTCCACATCCATCCGGGGAAATCATTTGGCCAAAATAGGAAGATTAACAAATTCTTCCAAGATACTTAATATTGCATTATATGGCAATTCCATCCACATTTTGGGAATATTATTTATTAAGACTTCAGTAAGACGAGAGTACATATGTCATGGCCATGCTGGCTGCATTGATTTATAATAATGTTTCTATTCTTCCCTTATACCATCCGACCATTTCATCTCGTCACAACCCATTTGGAAGGATCTTGCTGGAAAGTTCTGTCCCAGCAGCCCTTGTACGATGTTATTTAACCTAAGAGAAGAAGGTGACTTGCTTATTTATTCCTTTCTCTAGAAGCCACTGACCAGTACAGAAGAGGCCATTGCTATACCCACCTTAGTCACTCAGGGGCTACAGTGTTGCCCTCTGAATCATCACAGGCAGCACAACCGATGGATACCACAGTCACCTCACTCTAATGTCTGGAGTTTGGGGGCTGGAAAGCAAGTAAGTGTGCCTCCCTTGTTACAGATGGCCGTGAGCTGCCCCACAGGGCGTGTTAGACAGTATCAAAATATTTCTATTAAAATAAATGTGTATGGGGCTGGAGAGATGGCTTTGTCAGCATCCATGTTACTGTTTGCTGTGCAAGCATGAGGACTCAAGTCTATATTCCCAGTACCCACACCAAATCCAGGCATGGCTGACCTTGCCTGTAACCCCATGGCTGCTGAGTGGAGAAGGCAGATTCTTAGAGTTCCGTGGTGACATTAAATTCTAGCCTCCCAACAAACACATGTTTTCCGGGATGGCTTACAGGAATGGCCAGAGCTCAGAGGATCATGCTCTGGCTGCAAACCTCAGTCTGTCACAGGTAGACATTATATTTTGGAAGAATCCTTCATTTCAAGAAAATTAGGTATATCATTAAAGTCCCTGCAAACATTTGTTCAGGCAATAAGCTCATATGGAGTTCTATCATTTGGGAAATAATATTCACTGGGACAAAGTATAGGTTGATTGTTGTTTATTCGGGGAGAAATCACTTACACCTGAAACAGATGACCGCCACGGGTCCTTGCTCCAAGCATGCCAACCGGATGCTCTCGCTACCAGGCCAGGAAGCAAGCGAGTGCTGAGGCCCTGGATCCCAGACCTAGCCTCCCACCGGTCAGGTCATGTCCCTCTGCACCTGTGCTCAGGTCCCAATGGGCATGGGCAGTGCAACAGGTGTCAGCGGTGGATATCTCACTCTAGAATTTCTTCTCTTTAAAGCAGCAGAGGTTGATGCCTGCTCAATAGAATATAAGACACCTTTATTTAAGGTACAGTGGACTATGACCTCAGCAAGAACAGATCCCGGCAGCCTGACCTGTCAGATGTGTTGAGTACCAAGGCAAGGAGGAAATGGTGCCATCAAAAGGATCCACAGACTTCCTGACCTAAAACTGGAGACAGCAAGAAGACTGCAGTTGCCTGGGGGTTGACGCTTGTCAACGTAGACATTCCAGGCTCCCATGGGACAAGTAGGGACAACGTTGTCTTTTTTCCTAAGTGAGAGTTTAGGATCCTGGGTAGAGCTGGGCACGGCAACATAGCACAGACAATCTCGTTTGGACAAATGATTAATTTTTATCCAGGAAAAGAGAAGGAATGTGAGAGTTTGTCTTAGACATATTTGAGTGGGATGAACCTAGACAGTGACAAATGACTAGCTGCCTGGGGTTGTAACTAGAACTGTGTCTTCTGGCTTCCCGTGTTGCTGAGCTGGGGTAGGGATCAGGGATGGAAACGTCATTGTTGTCCAAATGCACACAGTTCCTGTGAGGGCCCCTGGGAACTGCACTTGGCACGCTGACTGGGCCTGACTGCATTTGGCAGGGGGGACAGTTATGACTGCACCACGCAGCTGGTGCAGCAGCAAGGGTATCGCCGTCACTCACAGCACAGCAGTGTTGAGTACAGTTGTTTTGGCAGCTGAACCTTAACTGAAGGTGATTGTCATACTGCTGAATGAATGACAGGTGGAGAGCTGGAGAATGAATGCCTCTCTGAGACCTTGCTTCTTTCTGTCTTATATACTTCCCTAATGTTGGCATTAAAGGGGTGAGCTATAATTCCCTTTTAGACTGATTCACTCTTGCGTAGGTCTGGGTGGCCTTGGATTCACAGAGATCCGTCTACCGCTTAATCCTGAGTCCCAAGATTAAAGGTGTGTGCCACCACCTCCTAGCTTCTGGCTTCTGGGATCTAAAGGTGTGTGACTGGCTTCTCTGGCTTGTGGCTGACTTTGCTTTTTGAATCTTTAGGCAAGCTTTAATAAGTCATAAGTACTATATCACTACAGCGGTGCCTGAATCCGTTGGCTTACAGCACACCCTTCATCTTGAAGTCAGCATGTGTTTCTCTTATCTCTGTAATATTCTCTCAGTCTCTCTGTCTCTGTGTGTCTCTCCCTCCCCTTCTCCCCTTTCTCTCTCTCACCAACCTCTTTCCCTCTCTCCATGATGGGGACAGGGTCACCTGTAACTAGGCTGGGCCTACCTGGATAGTTAGGAAGAACAGTCCATTTAGATGTCCCTGTACTATGCAAATTGATACTGTCACGGTATAAGCACCCTGTGGGTGGTGGTAGGTGGCACCAGGCACAGTGGCCAGCAAGGGATGGTTTTATTTTCCAGGTGTGGAGTTCATCAGACTCAGTTAGGCATTGCCACTTGAAACACTACTTGGTTTTGCTGCAATGGGAAAATGAGCTCAGCTGCAGACCAAGGTGGTGAGACCCGCCGTCCAGAAGCCCAGGACAAGAGGAGACAACGCCACCGTGAGCCCTGTTCTGGGTGGCAGAGGTGTGTGCACGCTCTCCTCTCCTTTGCATCTTTTTCCCAGGCTAAAGGATGCTGGAATGCGCTTACTTTGGAGGCCTTTCTTCTTCTGGTCACTGAAATACAAACTCGTCTGGATTCCGTCTGGTAACTCACGGTTCTCTTCTTCCCAGCGTCCTGCTCAGCCTGGGTTTGGCTGATGAACCCTCAGCTCCACACCCCTCTTCCCTCACCCTTTTATCCTATCACAACTGTGACTTCCGGGAGGGTCCAGAACACCCTCCGAGAACAGGCCATCGTGTGGGATCCATGAATGCTTCAGAAACCTACTGGCCAAGTTTTTAAATATTTTTTAATAGAGAGATGGGGAGATGTGGTCTTAGCTAATACAGACATATCTTCCCTTAATCTGGAAAGAGAAAGATCACAATAAAATCTGAGGTACATCACACAATACAATCCCATTTTCTACCCTAAATAATAAATAGGGGAAAAAATAGAAAATAAATTCTCCTCTTCAAAAGTAGTTTTTACTTTCAAAGATCTTTTTTGCATCAGTTTCCCCTCTATAGACACAAGGATGTACAGGAAGTTTCGGGCATATTATGTGCTTATAATGCTACCTGTGTGTAAATTGTAAGCGCCCCCTGCTAAAAGCAGGTGCCTTCTGCATCAGTGCCGTGTGCTGTGTGAGTGGATGAATGGCTGTGGAGACATCCATGCAGCTCTCCCCCGTGGTGACGGATGCTTTACCTTCTCCACAGCAGGAGTGCGTGGGTGGGCGCGGGTCCCTGTAGATCCTCCAATAGAGTGGATTTAGCCTACAGACGGAACAGTCCACTATTCCCCTTTTTCCATTCATCTGGATATTTCGAGTATTTCAGCCAGATCCACACTGGGTTTGGGAACAATGAGTAGACCCAGGTGCGTTTGCTTTATCCTGTAGTTCAGTAGTTTATAATGAGGTAAGTACAGTGAATGGCATCCACAGAGAGAGAGAGAGAGAGAGAGAGAGAGAGAGAGAGAGAGAGAGAGAGAGAGAGAGGGAGGAGGGAGAGGGGAGCACAGACAACTCACCTCAGATATGAAGAAAGGGATATCTGCATATCCAAATTATCTTTTAACAGTAAGTGGGCGTCTCCCACTGAAGATAGGGGGCAGAGGAGAGGCACAAAGAACAGAGTGTCAGGCAGGGGCCTGCACAGGAAGCAGCAGCACATTCTGTGTCATCTGAGGCAGACGTTTGCGCTGTTGCTTCCCCGTCTGCCTGTCTGTCCCCCACCCCTCTCCCTTACACTTGTGAGTCTCTGGGGGTCTCGCAGGATGGCTCCTTCACTGTCTAACTCTTTGGGGTTCACGAAGGCTCTAGCTTACTTGGGGCTTTGATGATGACCCCCGAAGCACGCCGCCTACTTCTCCATCTTTCCCCATTAGGAATAGAGACAAACCGTGGATTACACAGCAGAAGGGACACTGGCTGCTGTAAGGTGCAGTCTCCTCAATGCCCTTTCATATGTTCCTCGCTGATTGTTCCCCCATGGTGACCAGGATGGAGTTGCTTCTGCTACAGCTCTGCCATGCTGTAGGGACTCACCACGTGTCTGAATCTGGACACTCGGGACCTGAGAGCTGTGGTTTAGTGGGATGTCTTGGGAAAGATGAAACAGTGTGGAGAGCCCAGAGAGCAGTGTCGGGCTCTGATGCTCCCAGGCTGGGTTATTAGGACCACTGCACACAAATTGTGGCTCCCACTTTCTGTAGGTACTAGCGAGAAGGGTTTGTAGGTGACAGGGGCGGAGGGGCGAGGAGGTGGCAGGGGCCAGGGAGGGACACCGGTAACTCGGCTACTGTGTCTGGAGTTGTTTTTGAACTTACCAGAGTTGCAGCCTCTGGCAAGGCCAGCAAGTCGCCTATGGTCAGGCGTGAAGAAAGGACGGCTGTGTTCCTGGCACCGCCCTCACAATTGCAGCTGGCACACCGTGGCTGCCTCAGATTGCGTGCCCACTTTGCCTACACCCCACCTGAGAGAGAGAAATCCTTGGCACTATTATTTCAACTCTGGCTCTACAACCTGTGCCAGGCTCTGGGATGTTCAGCCCCGTGAGCCAGACAGCCCGTTTCCTCCAGAACTTCTAGTGTTGCTGTCTCTTGTAACAGTAGAATTCTGGTGAATCTGTGTGAGTGTCACGGTGATGGCGGCACAGACACCCCTACCCTGCCTTGCTTGTTCTTCCTGGGGACTGGCTGGGAGAGCCATCCCAGCTTCTTGTAGTTTTCTCTTTATGTGGCTAATGTTACCTTCAGGATTCGTGTCGGAACATAAACGTTAAACTGTTCTCTGAATCGAAACGGCCTGTAGGACTACAGGGTGTCTCTGGATTTCCAGGTCTCGTCTCAAATGATTTGAAGCTGGGAATACAAGAGGAAAAGACCTCTCACTGTTTGTAGTTTTTCTTGCCCCTCTAGGACTAATACAAGCTTGAAATCTTGCAACAAACAGGAAAATGCACTCGTGTTTTAGCATGGAGTCTTGAGGAATGGAGCAAAGTGAGTGTTTTCTTGCAAGGCTGGGTCTGGGGGCTGGAAAGAGCCAAAGAGCTGTCAGTTTAGCCTGCCTGGAGCACAGCCAGTGACGCTCCCACACGCCCATGGGCGGCGCTGGACCCTGAAGTCTAGAAAGTGGGAGAGGACCCACTGTCGCCATAAATCACCTCCTCGGGCACTGATTGCCACTCCCCAGCATTCCCGCCTGACCAGTGGGAGGGAGGACTCGGTGTTTGTGAAGGTCATCGAAGGGTCAAGGCTTCCATCAAAGTAACAAGGACTGCAGTGAGCAGGGAAGGAGAGTGGGCCAGCTCAGGCTAACTCTGGAAGACAGACGCAGCCCGGGAGCACGGGACGGGAAAGGCTGCTTTCATGACGCACAGTCAGGCTCACGGTCATTTGCGGATCAATTCCTCCTTACACTGAGCAGATTCCTCTAGAATAGTGTAAGACACGATGCTTCTTTTTACCAAATGCCAAAATTTCTTCCTGTCAGTGGCTTCCTAATATCCAAGGAGAAAGAAAGCAGACGTTTGCCTTAAAGCTACAGATAAGCACCCTCCCTCCAGCACCACCTCAGGAATTCTAATTTATCTCATCTCCTCAGACACGCTGCCAGGAAAAAATGCGAGAAGGCGGAGGTCATCTGAGTTCACAGAAGAGACAGGTAATTTTTATTTTGCCTTTTCACCATTAACTTTTGTTACAGGCTGTCCTATACAATTTAAGAGGTGATTTTCTTTAGTCACCAAATAATCTCCCAGTAGACGTGAGAGTCACCAACACGCTTGGGTCTGCTGTCTTAGACAAAACCCCTGCCTCCCAGGCCTCACTCCATCCTTTAGTGAGTTGGAAGCGGAGCTGTGCCAGGATGTGTGAGCCCTGCTGCTGGGCCGTTCTGTGGCTTTTTACAAACGAGAGCCTTTGTAAGCAACACTGTTGAGTATTTTCTGCCTTGAGATTTCCTTGACTAGAAATCCTCTCGTCTTAAACCGATTCCTGAGAACATTAGGTTGAATCGTCTTGTTGCACGCAGAGTCTTTTGTTTGGAGGGGTGCTCCAAAGGCTTTCTGCAGTGCATTCTCTTTAATCACCGTAATTCACCCGGGGAAACACTATGTTTTAAGGAAGAGGAGAGGAACAGTTATATGCTTAAAGGCCTCAGAAGATAAGTCCTTCCGAACACAGATCCTGCCTCCTCCGTCTAGTCATCTTATTTTTATTTTACCCCAAACACTGCTTGTGTTAATGGAGCCTATCTGCTTTCTGGAAGCCATCAGAGCTTGAACAAGGAGACAAGGAAGGGGAAGCAGGGCCGTTTTGGAATCATGAAGCATGGGTTTGTGCTGGTTCACACAGTGTCTCTAACCATTTTGTCAATGTGCTTTGGACAAATAAAGTTTATCCTGCTTAGAATGGCTGTCTTCCCTCTTTCAGAGGACACTTGCTCATTCATTCATTCATTCATTCATTCATTCATTCATTCATCTACTCATCAGTTTATCAAATATTAAGTCCTTACTGTGAATCAGAGCCTGTCTAGGCACATGGGATAAACTATTGAGCTAAATCAACGGCACCTACACGAATCTCACATCCTCTGTGGTACCAATGCCTGACACGGTGACACTGTCTATACACTGTATAGTCTAGGAGGTGGCGTCCTAACTGTGTCGCAAGCTAGACTCTCAGGCCTGTGGTTACATGCAGGCTTTGGAGCTTTGCATTTAGCAGTGAAATTTCACCTCAAGCGTCCTTTCCCCCTGTAACAGGAAAACCAAAGGCCCTCCCCAGTTCACAGAATCGGATGAGCTATTCGTGGACAGTCAACCCCTTATAGCCCCGCCTAAAGACTCTGCCTTCTCAGTCCTGCCACGCTGGTGGACGAGCTCACTCATGCACTAGGACAGTATTGACAGGGTAGCAGCAGACACAGACTCAAGATAGACCTTCAGCTCTGCTCCTGGCTGAAAGCATCCTTCTCCAGTGCCCGGGCTGCCAAGTCATGGGCAGCCACTCCTATATTCTCTCTGTCCTCCCTCCCTCCCTCCCTCCCTCCCTCCCTCCCTCCCTCCCTCCCTCCTTCCCCCCCTCTCTCTTTCTCTCTCTCTCCCTCTCTCTCTCCTTCTCTCCCTCTCTCTCCCTCCCTCCCTCCCTCCCTCCCTCCTTCCCTCTCTCTCTCTCTCTCTCTCTCTCTCTCTCTCTCTCTCTCTCTCTCTCTCTCTCTCTCTCTCTCCCTCTCTCTCTCTCTCATTGCTATTTAGAATGCAGAGGAGAAACTATTTCTGAATTCCCACTTACCACAGCCACCATGGTATCGACATGTGGCGAAGTTCTGCTTTTGCCTGTTGCTTGGACAGAGCCCCCAGTGAGCAACTTGCAGCCGCCTCCATAGAGACCTGCCGTCAACTCAGATTTGCACAAAAACAAAGGGGGTTCAGCTACAGATTTCAAGAAGAAAGCTCCCTGTCCCACCACAACCCCAGGAAGTGCAGGGCTTTCGGGAAGCCATGATGGAAGCAGAATGGTGAGGGGAGAGCCTCCCATGAGAGCAAACTCGGGTGAAACTCCAATGGCCTCCTGCACGGGGCAATCACTGCAGTCTGTAATACCACACCTCGGGGCTCTGGAGTATTGCCTGCTTCACCTTGCAAACACCCCTGAACATGTTCAAGATTTGGAATAGGGGGCAAGGCCTGTTTGTGCTTGCCTAAGTCAGGCTGAGATGGTTGACATACACACAACTTTCTTCCAAGACTTTTAATTCATAGCCCATATACCAGGGAGCCTCCATATAGCTCTACCCAGAGTACATCCCACGGAGATGTACCTGCCTCCAACCATGTTTGTGAAGCATGGGTTACTAGGGAGGGGCAGGAAGACCATTTCCTCTCATAGCAGAGTCCTTGTCACCTCAATTCTGTGGCCATTGATGACTCTAAGCTTTTGTCCTGTTCATTTTTATGCAAATGCTATAAATAAGTTGTAATGCCCGTATCTGGTGAGAGACGCAGTTCCACCTAAGGTGGTAGCATAAGGTAGGGCTGTTCTTTCACGTTTAACAGAGAGTGTGCTGGTTGGCTTCTTTAACCATCAGCTTGACACAGCCTGTAATCACCTGATATGGTAGACTCAACGGAGGGATTACTCAGATACAATTGTCCTCAGATATATATGTGTGTGTGTGTGTGTGTGTGTGTGTATGTGGCAGGGGATGACTTAATTTGTAATTTATGTGTGAGGGCCTAGCCTATTGTAGGCTGGTGGGCTTAGGTTATATCAGAAAGATAGCTGAGCATGAGCCAGTGAGGGCCAGTGTTCCTCCATGGTTTCTGCTTCAAGCTCTTGCTTGAGTTCCTGTCCTGATGTCCCTCAATAATGGGCTGTGACCTGAGTGTGTGCAACAAATAAATTATTCTTCTCCATAGACTGTTTTGTCATAACACAGAATGAAACTAGAACAGATAGCCCCCTCTCTCTCTATCCCTCTCTCTCTCTCTCTTTCTCTATCTCTGTCTCCCTCTCTCTCTCTCTCTCTCTCTCTCTCTCTCTCTCTCTCTCTCACACACACACACACACACACACACACACACACATTCAGTCTTGTGGGAAAAGTGTTGTCCTTTATGCTGCAGGGCCATCCTCAAAAAGGGGAAACACATTCAGAATTATTTATGTGAAGATGGTGGGAAAGGACACAAAAATTTACAAGCCTGATGTTTATCAGAGTATTTCTCCTTCTGCGGATTTGAAGTATACATCATTAAAGCCTGTCATGCTTTGAAATGAGCATGTTGGAGGAATATGTAGAGATATAAAGTCTATCTCGATTATAAATTCTATCTGCAGCTATCAGAAGTGGCCAGAGGGCCAGCTAGAATTCCTTCACCTCCTTCACTCTCTGGATGGACCGGAGCAAACTATTGGGCAGAATGGGGTGCCGTTCCATTCAGAGAATGACATGACCAGCAATGGCTGTGCTTTTGGCTTGGACTAAGGAGATTATTAAACATGACTAAGAAAAGGGGAAAAATAAATAATGCATAGTGGTAGATTCTGCAGTGGGGAGATAGCTAAACCACAGGAGTAGGCAGTAGAAATGACTATGGTGGCCAAATTGGAAGACCAGGCAAAAGCAACATCATAAAATCGGGTTCTTGGAGCATGCAGTGGGGAAGACAGGGAAGTCTCGCAGAAACAGCCACAGTGGGCAGGTTCTGGATAGAGCAGGGGAGCTCTTCACCAATGAACTGCTGGTTTGCCTTTCCCACCACAGGAAACTTTGTGCCACAGAATAAACAATAGCAGTCTCTATTGGAAAGTGGCTTCCTACTGATGATTCTCAAGGATGCAATGTGTTTAACGCCCTTAGCTGTTCACTGTTCTCCTTTGCCCTCTCACAGGGCAAGGTGTAGATGGAAGTTTCTGTCCCGCCTGGTCCTGCAGCCATTTAGTCCCAAATAAACACACAGAGGCTTCTATTGGTTATAAACTGTTTGGCCAATGGCTCAGGCTCCTTATTGGCTAGCTCTCTCTTAATTTTTCACCCATTTCTATTAATCTGTGTATCTCCACGTAGTCTTGGCTTAACAATGATGCCTGGGGTCTCTTGCTTCCTCAGTAGCTACAGGGCATCTCCCTGATTCCACCCACTACCTTTCTCTGTCCCTGTTTGGATTTCCTGCCTGGCTAAACCCTGCCTGTCCATTGGTCAAAACAGCTTCATTCGTCAACCAATAAGAGAAGCATATATCCCTATCCATCAGCAAGGGGACCAGGATAGGAAGTCTTAGAGACTTGCAAAGATCAAGATGCTCAGATCTAAACCGAGGGAGCCCTCCTCATTTCCAGGGCCCACTTTCTACAACTAAAACACCAGGACATGACGAGTGACACACATGGTGTACATTACAGACGGCCTTTGTCTGCCATCGGAGTGTATCTGACAGTATTATTGCACAGATTGTAGAGGAGTGCAACACATACACACCATCTGCATTTTGTTACCAGCAAGCATAGAAGCAGCTGTGCAGTAGTGTTGTACTGCTGGGTGCAGAAACTGCTGGCTGCTTCGTGCATTTAAAGCAGACTTGCTAATATTGGAACAGTTCGATTTATCTTCAAATACACGGCACATGTTGATAAAGTGATCAAACAATTTAGGTTGTTTCAGTTTAAAAGGTGGAGACGTTGTCTCAGTTTAAAAGGTGGAGACGTTGTCTCAGTTTAAAAGGCGGGGAAAGACAGAGGAAGATTCCAGCATCGACCTTGGCCTTACACATGTGTGCACACGCATGCAGATGCCTGTGTTGGAATGTGTATACACCGTGCAGTCACACTACACACCTAGTCATATACAGGGAAAATAAACAGAAAAATGGAAATGTTGTCAAGTATCTTGTAACTATGAACAGAAATTTTTAAAATACACATTGAAAATATTTTATATCATATTCATGTGTTTAAAAATTTACCACATAGCCATAACTGCAGTCAAATTTTAGAAATATATAATATAAACCCTGAAAGTACCTTTTTTCACAAATAAATTTAGTGCTGCTTAAATTCAAATTGAGTTCATTTGTCATGAAAGATAATGGTTCAGTCTTACTTTTGTCTGAGAATTGATTTTGATTTTCCAGTTTGCAGAAGCGCCACAGCCTAAAGAGGTAAACTTGGGTTTGTGTCTCTTTGTCTTTAAGAAACACTAACTAAAGCTGAGTTCTGTCAGAATCCGGGAGTGTGTCTCCTTCTACAAGGACTGAATTTACCCAAGCTGGATGAATAAGGATGGCCAGCAGCCCAGCCATGCTGTGGTAATGGTCTCAGCGTCATATGTGCAACTCCTGGCTTTTCTAAGCCTGTGTCGCCCCGCCCACCTGACACCCAGAAGCAACAGAACACATGTCCTTGATGCGGGTCACATGCTGCCTTCTGTTTAGAAAGGTCCCTCCTTAAAGGCAATAGGGTGGAGACCATTTCCCTCCTGTTCCCTTTCCCATCTCAGGAATCCAGCCCTTCTTAGCATCTAATCTTGTTTATTTTAAAACGAGCCAGATGGCTAGCAATAATATATATTTCAAAATCAGTAAGAGAATAGTCGTAGATTTTCCACCATGGCAGAGAAGTATGTGAGGTGATAGATATGTTAATGGCCTCGACTTAAGCGTTCCATAAGGTGCACATGTGTGAAACGTCACATTACACACTACAGATCTTTGTAATTCACCTGTCAATCCGAGCGTGAGTCAGGCTTTTAGCATCCCAGAAACTTTAAGCTTCCCAGCAGTGGGACTTGGGAGGCCAAGCAGAATGAGATTTTGGCAGCTGCACTAAAACCAGCAGGGCCCGGTGCCAGGAAAGGTATTAAAGTCTTTGGTGTTCTCCCCCACCTGCTCTCCACGCCCCTCCCCTCCTCTCCTCCCATTACCCCAAACCCCTGCTTCATCCCCTTCTTCCCTTTACCCATCTCTATGTCTTCTATGTCTGCTTTAACAGCATTGCTGTTCCGCTTCACACACACCTCTGTTCTACAGCACTGATGTGTCTGTAACCACAGTCCTGTAAGGACAGGATTTCCCCACCAGACTACCCAGCGTGCACACACGGTGCTGTTATCCTGAGATACAAGCCTTGCTCTTGTGTCTACTGAGTCAATAGCTGCTGGGAGACACAGAGTGCAGGAAGCTGAGCAGGAGGGGTCTCCAGAAGACGGCATGTGAAGGCAAGGGTGTCACCAGGAACCAGGACAGTGTGGGAACCAAGTCCCAAGCCTCTCCCTCTGCGCACACAGCCAAAGAGCAGATTTTTAATATTTGAAGATGGCAGCCATGGGCATGACAGAGGACCCTGGGCGACTGTGCTTGTCACAGACCCATGAGCTGACTCTGTTCTTAACCAAACTACCCCATAGGCATGACTGCCTCTATGTTAATTTGCCTAAGGTAAGATCGTTCCTTCCAATGACTACACAAAAATCAGACATGAAAAGACATGCATGCTGATATGAGAAGTTAGAAAGTTTCAAGAAGGGATTTGGTGGCAGATGTTTGGTGGCAAACACATACATGGCTTGACCCAGAGCCAAAGCATGTCCCACCTCCACGTGATAAACACTAAACACGCACCAATTAGCTAACTGAAGATCTGGGCCCATAATAACCTGGTGATGGCTAATCTTCACTGTCAGTTGGACTGGATTCAGAATCACCATGGAAACACATTTCTGGGTGTGTCTATGAAGGTGTTTCCAGGAAGGTTTTAGAGAGTTCAGAGCCTGCCATACCAGACTTATGTCTAGGCCACCTCATGAGTGACCTTGTAGCTATTATTAAGTCTCTGTTGGCCTCAATTTCTCACAAATAACGTTGAGAACATAAAAACAGAACACTTGGAAAGATGTTGAGAGACGGTGCAGGCAAAATTCTCAGTCGAGGCCCTGGCTTGCTGTAGGTGTCTATATGTGTTGTCTTGTAATAGGCAGACAATGGAAAGGGAGGCAAGAAGGACGTGTGCAGTGTGGATTCATGGATGAGGTGGTCTTCATTCAAGTCATGGAGAGCATGCATTCCCGCTCTGACATCCTCGTCCTCACTGGAGCTGCTGTGAAAACCACTCTGACATCAGATTGACCTTGGTTTGACCCATCCATCTGTGTGCATGTGTGTGTGTGTGTCATGCACATGCACATCAAGAGGTCATGTCCTCTTGTCCAGATGCCAGAAAATTAATAGAACAACCCAACTTAAACAAGTTGGGTTTTTCTCCGCTGCCGGTCTGATCCCGCCGCCACGCCAGCCCCCAATAACACAGAGAGACTCTGTATTTGATACAATGCTGTTGGCCAGTTACTATCATTGTTTATTGGCTAGCTCTGTCTTAATGATTAACCCATTTCTACTATTCTAAGTATTTCCACATGGCTCATCTTACCGGCCAGAGCGGCTGGCGTTCTACCTCTCCGGGCTCTCCATGCTGACTTCTCTTCTACTTCCTCTTTCCTTCTCCTTGTCTCCTAGCACCGCCTATCTTGCTTTCCTATTGGCCAATAGAACTTTATTTATTAACTAGTATGAGAAACATATTTACAGAATAACATCTCCCATCAGAGAATAATAAACCTCTACATTATTATAAGGCCTGCCACAAGTTACTTCTCTGCTTACAAGGCTCAGCTGTAGGCACTACAGTGTGTCTAAATCTCCAAACATAAGTTTACTTTCAGGATTTCTAAAAATGAATGTTGAGAAACAAGTTGTATTTTTTAAAAGTTTTTCTTATATAATATTTGTTGCTGAGTTCATGGTCAACTTGGTTGGGGAATCTCATTTAGGATGAAATGAGACTCGAGACAATTCCTAACAGACAAGGGCTGACTCTGGGTTCTGTAGTTCCTGAGCAAGCCAACACCCACAACAGTTCTTAGTCCTGGTTCAGCTCTCCTTCAAGATCACAGGGTATAAGGAGACTCGAGGCAGGATAGGGGAGGGGGTGGCACAGCAGGGCCTCAGGCAAGGACGGTTGAAAAAGCAGTCACTGTTATCCCTGTCCTGACAAGAGTGATGGTGGCTGCATGTAAGTCCCATCTTACCAAAGCCATGATATTTCCACTTGAGCTCCAGTGAACCCAGCCTGGACACACTCCTTGGTTCATCTCTGCTTTATGGAAAAATAAGCAAACATCGGTTACGAGCAGTTTTTCCACAGCTGCATCAGCCCCAAATAACACACAGAAACACTGTATTAGATATAAAGCTGTTGGCCTGTTGTTACGGCAGGTTCCTCCCCGCCGGCCTCCCGGTCCTGCCACCACATGGGCCCACAGCCGCGCCAGTCTCAAATAATACTCTGGAGACTCTACATTTGATACAATCCTGTTGGCCAGTTACCGTTATTGTTAATGGGCTAGCTCTGCCTTAATTATTAACCCATTTCTACTTATCTAAGTATTTCCACGTGGTCGTCTTATCGGGGAGCCGTGGCACGCATCCTGCTTCTTCCCTGGGCTACATCTTGACTCTTACTACTTCCTCTCTCCTCCTCCTGGTCTCCTAGCCCCGCCTATCTTGTTATCTCATTGGCCACAGTGCTTTATTAACCAGTATGAGAAACATATATACAGAATCACATCTCCCATCATCTCCTCTTTTCTGTCTAAAGTAAAAGAAGGGGTTTAACCTTAACATAGCAAAATATAACATACAACAGTTATCAAATAAGAATCACAGTTAACAATATTTAGTCCATTAACATTTTGTAAGACTTAAAGAAAATACCTTCTATCCTATCTTTGTGAGTCTAAAGTCATATATGTAACTTATCTTTAATCCTAACTAAGGAAAACTATAATCATAACTATCTGTCTTCAACTCCATCAAAGACCACAGAAGGATAATATATAAACTCTAGAAATGACAGAGACAATTCATTGCCTGGTCAGTCACCCGCAGTTCTTCTTAATGTTCCATCTTCAGCCCATAGGCCATAGTGTGTGCCCAGACTCCTCAACAAGGCAGGAAACTTTAAACTGTCCACCTGTATTGACAGTGTCAGTCATTTTTCTCTGTGTCCTGAAGACTGTCTGGCTGTCTGGCAGCTTCTTCCATGAAGCAGGAATCCTGTAGCAGTGTCCATCTTGAATCAGCAGTCACCTTTTTGTGGGTCCTGCATGTCCATTTTCTACAACATAAAGTCAAACAGTCTAGACAAGAGAAGTACCTTGCTCAAATGGCTAGTCTTGCCATATTAGAAGCAAACTCCATAATGTGTTTCTTCGATGTTCATCTTCCTTTCTTCTGTAGGTGGTGTTACCAGGAGCAGTTGTGCCTCACTGTCAAGAAAAACCCTAAACCATTTTAAATGCCATATTCTATAGGTCTTTGAAAGGTTTGAAGAATGCCTATTCATCTCAAATACATCTCTGCATATCTAGAAATCCTAACTAACTTAACACCAAGTTTTAATTATCATAGGTAACTCTCTATAATCTGTACTAAATTATACATTACATTTTCCAATGAGCTATATAAACACAATAACTAAACAAGAGGAGAAATATACATATTACAAAATTGACCTTAAATTGTATCAATAAAAGAAAATCCATTTCAAAGCAAAGTATTCATATCTATACCATAATTCCCTTTTTACCTTTAAAAAGATTGTTTGTGGTTATAGCCATTTATAACCAAGTCCATTTAAATGAAAACAAACATTTATAAACAATATTTGGGAATTTGGGCGTCGTTCTTTCCAAACTACTTCCTGCTGGTAGAGGGTGCTGTCATGGGGTTCCAAAGAAGATGCAGAAATCTTGGCAGTAGTCTGCAAGGCTTTGTCTCAACTGCTTTGAATGTTGGATCACCTGGGGAGCTGTTTCAGGGGGTCTGGCTTGATCAAACCATATAAGTCTGGAAAGAATCCATAGCTTTTCATTTTCTGTGGAAACAAAAATAGAAATCCTTTTCCCCAGTAACTTGTCCTTAGGCTTAAGTTTTGGAGTCAAAGCATTTTTAAAATATATAAATTGAATTAATCCAGCAGCATTTCTTTTATCAGTAGTTATTTTCTCAGCAATCAAATAATTTAAAGACAACAGAAGCACGTATAGTATCCAAAATTTTTCTGTGCTTTCCATCTTTACGTGGCTTTTTTATTACTCTATTTATTCTATTTCTATTTTTACATATTTTGAGACAGGGTTTCTCTGTGTAACTTTTATCTATCCTGGAATTCATTGCATACCAGGTTTGCTTTGAAATCACAGAGATCTACTTGCTTCTGTCTGCCGAGTGCTGGGATTAATGGCGTGAGCCATTACACCCATTCAATCTATTTTCTTTTTTCTTTTTAAACCATTGTACCCTGTTTCTTTTTCTCTCCCAAGCCAGCGTGTTTTTTAAAACACAGTGTAAACCTTCATTGTAGCTCTTGTACACACCAATGAATTGTTAGCAGAGCGCTTTAAAAGCAAGGCGGTTTTTTGCCGCTTATGCTAATTGGAAACCTCCCTTAAAGGAGCCGCGCAACTCTCTGTCTACAGCAAAACAAATCCAACCAAGGAAATGCTGCTACTAAGAAGTCTTGCTAGTCTCTGTTCCCTTGTTTCTAAAAACTATTTTTTAAGCTTTTGTTAAGTTTTAAGTGAAAGTTCTCAATCCCGCTTCTGACACCATTATGTTACGGCAGGTTCCTCCCTGCCGGCCTCCCGGTCCTGCCGCCACGATGATGGGAGATGTGATTCTGTATATATGTTTCTCATACTGGTTAATAAAGCACTGTGGCCAATGAGATAACAAGATAGGCGGGGCTAGGAGACCAGGAGGAGGAGAAAGTAGTAAGAGTCAAGATGTAGTCCAGGGAAGAAGCAGGATGCGTGCCGCGTCTCTCTGATAAGACGACCACGTGGAAATACTTAGATAAGTAGAAATGGGTTAATAATTAAGGCAGAGCTAGCTCATTAACAATAACGGTAACTGGCCAACAGGATTGTATCAAATACAGAGTCTCCAGAGTATTATTTGAGACTGGCGCGGCTATGGGCCCATGTGGCGGCAGGACCGGGAGGCCGGAGGGGAGGAACCTGCCGTAACAATCTGTTACTAGCATTTCTTATTGGCTAGCTCTGTCTTAAATATTAACCCACTTCTATCTATTTAAGTGTTTCTACATGGTCATATCTTACTGGGGTGAGGGTCCAGACCTCTTACTCCTCTTGGTCCTACATTTAGACTCCTCCCTACTACATCTCTCAGAATCCTCCTTGTCTCCTAGTCCTGCCTAACTTGTCTTCCTATTTGTCCACAGTGCTTTATTTATTAACCAATGAGAGAAACATGTTTACAGAATAACGTCTCCCATCAGACACCCAACCACATTCTTTTGAATATTGTCTACCCATGGGTGCCTTAGCACCCATTTGGTGAGTTCTGATGGGCAGGGAGAAACTGGCAACCACAGAGAAGACGATGAAGGAAGGGGGTGTTTGACATTTGCTGATCCAATGAGTACCATGAACTCTCTGTTTTCCAGACAAGGACAGGGCAGATGGGGTCCTTTCCTGCCCTGGGCATTCAGTTATAGGAGATCTGGGGGTAAACAAAGCCTCTTAAAAAAGGCAGTTTGTAGCCTGGCAGTGGTGGCACATGCCTTTAGTCCCAGCACTCAGGATCTCTTTGAGTTCGAGGCCAGCCTAGTCTGCAGAGTGAGTGCCAGGATAGGCTCCAAAACTACATAGAGAAACCTTGTCTTGAAAAATCAAAAGTAGATAAACAGAAAGGAAGGAAGGAAAGCAAAGCAGAGCAAGGCAGTGTGGGAGCTTAAATGTTGAATCAACTAAGCCGACAGCAGCAGGCAGGTTCTCTCACATCCAGCATCACGCTCTGATAACAAGGGGTTCCCTCTGTTACTCATCAGTAAAACGCCACTGCTTCCCCTTAGGCCCAGGTTTCTGGTGACATGTGGATGAAGAGGTTCATAGAAACACGGAGTTTGGTTTGCACATTTGAATGGTGGCAAGGAATCCTTATGGCTCTGCCACTTTTACTGAAAAATGCAAAACTCTTCAAGTACCAGGAAGCACAGACCAATGCTAGAAGTGGCACCCAAGGAAGAGTGGGCTCCGTGGGGACCCCCCCCCTTCTGTGGGGCACCAGATTGAAAGACCCAGTCTAGAACAATCCCAGATAAAGCTACCAAACTTCTCACTCAGAGCCACTGAAGACTGGCATTTCAGACAGGAGGTGGTGGCACATGCCTTTAATCCCAGGCCGATCTCTAACTTAGAGCCCAGCCTGGTCTACAGAGGGAGTTCCAGGACAGCCAGGGCTACACAGAGGAACCGTCTCAGGAAACAAACAAAACTGGCATTTCACCTTTGTTTCTAACTATTCTTCGTTTCCAGAATTTTATTTATTTTATTAAACTCCCTCTGGGGGTGGGAGAGTCCACCTTCTAAGAGAAATGAGAGTTCCTTTGCTTCAACTAAAATTTTAGAAATCAATTCGCAGCTGATGCAGAGAATCCTTCCTTAATGGTTCTTCGTGCAAGTCTGTGGATTCCTCCGAGTTCCTGTTAAATTCAATTAACTCGAGGGAGAGGGACTGTGGAATTAGAGCTGTGGCCACAGTTGGAATCTGGCCTACACAAAACAAAATAGCCTGGTTTTACTCCACACATTTTTTTTTAAATCCTTTACATCTGCATCAACCATTTTAGACACAACTTGTTACTTCTGGGCATTGTATTAGCAGTTAGATCACCCTCGCCAAGCTGGCCAGACATGGATGGCGTTTAAAATACCCCACCAGGGGCCGGGGAGATGTCTCAGTGACTCCTTGCTACACAAGCACATGGCTTTGAGTGTTGATCCCAGGACCTATATAAAATCTGGGTGTGCACCTGCAGCCTCCCTGCTGGGAGTTAGGAGAAGAAGGCAGATTCCAGAGCTGTGTAGCCAGTCTGACAGAGAAGTTTCAGGATTATCCCCTTGCTCCAGATTGTTCATTCAGCCTCACAAACTTCCTGCTTACTAGGAGCAGACCAGGTAATGGGTGGATTGGTGTAGACAAGCCCTTGACTGCCCTCCGTTCAGAATCCAAGAGACTGCATGGTCAGGGGCTTGCCACACGCTGATAACTCATCACCAGGAGAAGAAGCTAAGCTGTCCTAGTTCTTTTCCCCTCAGCAAAACAAAACCCAGGATTTTAAGTTCTCGGGACAAGACCCACCAAACTCCCGTAAGCCAAGGCACCTGTCTGCTTCCACACATTTCCATCCTTGGCCCCGGTGCCAGTTCCCACCACCTTTGTTCTTACTCTCGGTGGCTCTGTCCCCATTTCTTAAGCTTAAGGTGCTAAATACTTTGTACCAGTGACTCCAAAATATGCTTAGTTTTGAGCATAAGACCTAGCAAAGCAGAGTACTGACTTCCAACTAGTCTGGGCACTCCTGTCTTCCTCTTGCCTTTGACCTCAAGAGACTCAGCATCCTGGAGCCCATGTCAGATGTTGGTAAAAGCTCAGGTCTTGTTCTCCAGCTGTCAAGAGACTTCCACATTTCACCACCGTGGGGCAAAGGAGTCCCTTCTGTGTTCCTGCCATAATTGCAGCCACCACTGTTTCAAGTCACAGCGTGGCTATAGTTCTCTGGGACCACTCTCATGACTCTCTGAAATTGAGCTGGGTTAACTCCCACTCGTGCCCTCTGTATGCTATTGTCTCAGTAGTATGCCTGCTGAGGGCAAAATGCTTCTTGGTTTAGGTAAAGGCATATAATCTTAATCCTGGGTCTGAAGAACAGCCCGATGTAGCCTTATCTGCAGCCGTGGTCTATGGGACAGCGCCTCCCGACAATGGCAGACAGAAAAGAGGATTTCATTAATCTCACAGGAACTTTCAAATTGCCCAAATTCTTCATTTTAACAAAGGATGTACAAACCCCACTGCAATTGCCTCCCCCGCCCTCAAATGGGACCCCTGGAGGTCCCCGTCCTTTTAGTTAGCATCCTCCACCTCAAGCCCACCCTCCGGTCCCTGCTACCTCAAACACCTTTGACCTTCTCTCTTCACCCGTTTACCTCTCTCCTGCCTCAATGTCCCCATCAAAACACTGGATGTTGGGTGAGGAATGAAAGATGAGATTCATTTAGTGTGTGATTCTGGAGCTGGGAAGTCCAACCAGTGTGATATCTCTTGGAAGCCACCCTAATGTGACAGACAGATGGACATGGCCATGCTTGGACAGAGCCAGAGGCACTGGGTGGTGAATTCCTGCCCAGGATGGAGACTCCAGGACCTGATGGCCTCCCTGGGCCCCGTGTCTTAAAGAGTCTACTACTTCTGGTGGTTTTCCTTCCAGCCTCGTCCCACAGCTGTACCAGCCCTAAATAACTCACAGAGATGCTGTCAACCTGTTACTAGCATTTCTTATTGACTAGCTCTGTCTTAAATATTAACCCATTTCTATTAACCTAAGTGTTTCCACGTGGTCTATCTTACCAGAGAGAGGGTCTGGACCTCTGTTCTCTCAAGTCCTACAGGTTGAATCTCCCCCTACCTCTCCCAGAATCCTCCTTGTCTCCTAGTCCCACTATCTTGCTTTCCTATTGGCCAACATGGCTTTATTCATTAACCAATAAGGAACATATTTACAGAGTGACATCTCCCATCCTTCTGGGGCTGAGGAAATGGCTCAGTGGGTAAAGTGTTTGCCTTTCAAGTGTAAGGACCTAAGTTCAGATCCCAACACCCAAGTAAAGTCAGTCACAGTGACGCCCACTGGTGATGCCAGTGATAGCGAGTAGAGAGAAGAAACAGTAGGACCAGGCGCTTGCTGGACAGCTAGCCGGGCCCATGTGGTAAAGTTCCAGCAATGGGAGAGCCAGTCTCAAACAAGACACGGGCGGTGCACCTGAAGAACAGCACCTGTGATTATCCGTTGGCCTCCACATGGACACCCATACACGTGCATGCACTATGCACCCTCCCATCCCCATGCCTGCACCTAAAAGTGCATGCACACGCGTGCACTTGTGCTTACTCTCTCTCTCTCTCTCTCCTCTCCTCTCTCTCTCCTCTCTCTCTCTCTCTCTCTCTACTCCCTCAACACGATCACACTGAAGATCAAGGTTCCAGTGTACAAACTTTTAGTAGACACAGCCATAGCATCCTCAAATCCTTATGGAAAAGGAAGAGGGCCAGACACGACAAAACAGAGCTGGGAACAGATAGAAGCATTTCAGCATGCAGCAGGATAGCAAAGAACGGGACATGAGGAGAAGAGAATGCCCAGCTAACATGATCAAAGGTTTGGTACTGAATTCACTGCAGCTATGACTATCCATATGAAATTGGAAGCTTTCCTGCTGATGTCATTTGCTGTCTGAGTAGTGATTCTTACTGGGGTCTGTTTCCAGGCAAAATCTCTAAGGATGTGAACTGATTCTTAATATTTTCCTGGCTGCAGTTATGGGTGAAGCCTGCAATTTTGACATCTGTGCATTTGCTTCAGACTTCTGGAGCAGCTGTCCCAAGTCATTCCACTGAGAAGAGGGTAGTGAATATTCCACTATAGACTTGCAAAGGGGTCTGAGGGAGTAGATTTCCAGACTCCCCCGTCCTCAAACCGTCTCTCGCTAGTGTGGAGCCCGTTCTCAAGGCATGGGGACCTGAGCAACTGTGGCCCTCACATGTGAGGCCCTCGCAAGAGCAGACATGTTGACATCTTGAAGAAAGAATGGAGGAGAGGGTTGTGGGCCATACCCAAGATTCCAGCCACTCACATTCACCATTTTTCATGGAGTCCTGCCCAACTGCATTGGATGGGGGTGTGGAGCCCAGGGCGGGGCAGGGTACTTAGGAGGCAGAAAGCTCACTGTATAGGACTCAACCTATACAGCATTTAGAAAATTGTCACCCATGCTGAGGGGGGCTTTGCAGTGACGTTTGGGGTCCACCCACACACATCCCTTGCTCGGGGAAGTCACGTCACCAAGCTGGACGGAGTAATTTCTTTGGTGTGTTGTTGGTGTTTTACATATTTACTGCATGTTTGCACCCACATACATGTGTGAAGGTTAACATCAGAACGTCTTCTTCAGTCATTTCTCCATCTTACATTCTGAACTTAATTACGTTTGTTCTTTGGCAATTTCATACAGTGTGTTTAGATTGTTCTCACCCTCATCTCTGCCACCGTGGGTAATTTCCACCCTTCCACCTCCAGGTGCCTTCCCCACGTCCACGCCTTTGTGTTTGGTTCCATGATTCACTGATCATGGCTAGCTGGTGCATCTGTGGCTTTGGACTTTGTACTGGACCCTGGTGGAGTTAGAAGTCAGAGAACAACCAAGGACTGTCTGTCCATGGATGAGCAGCAGCTGGAAGTCTGTTTGAAACACAGATTCTTAGATCACAGTCTAGACTTAGCAGAACCTTCCCACTCTGCACAAGGGCTCAAAGACTGCGGGGTCCTTGCCGAGAGCCCCAGCCAAACTTCCTTAACTAGAATGGGTGGAGACAGCAAAGGCCCTGGAGTGGGCACTGCTTTGAGTTTCTTGTCTCTACATTTGCTTCTTGCAAAGCACCTCTGAGTTGAGTTGCTCTCTACAGAGAACAAGGAGCTTGAGCTGGCAGCTAGCAGAGCTGCTGAGAGCTGGCAGGAGCTGGCCTTCCTCAAGTCAATAATCATCTTACAAGATTTGGTTAAAAGCATGCAAGCTTTGCGCAAATGATGTCTAGATTTTTTTCTTTTAATATTCAGGGCTGGAAAGATAGTTCAGTGGATACTCTTTCCCCCCACAAATGTGAGGACTAGATTCTGAGCTCAGAACACATGCAAATCTAGGGGCAGGAACGCTTTCTGTGCTCCCTGTACTGGGAATCAGACACTGCTTCCCCACGGCAAGCTGCCTATCCAGACTGGCTGGTACTGGTTCAGCAGAGACCCTGTTTCAATAAATATAGCAAAGAGTGATTGAAGACACTCAACATCAACTCAGCCCCCACCCACATGCACACAGCACACGCAAGCCTGAATGCACACGTGCACACCACACACACACACACACACACACCACACACACATACACACACCACACACACACACACACACACACACACACACTTTTTCCATGGCTTTCTAAAAGATGGTTAAAGACAGACTTCCCACCTGCCGAGCTAACAAAGAAGAGCTCAGCATCAGATTCAGTGCAGGGAATGATCCGTCTCTTCAATGGCTAGGGTGGGGCCAGTGCTGATGCTGAAGGGCTGGCACTGGGACCTGTGAGCTCCCAAGGAAAATTGGCTCAGAGTTCTTGTCCACCAGGGTTAGCTGACCTCTCCCCACCCCGAGGGTCTGTCTTAGGGTTTCAGTTTTTTCTAATTAACTATTAACGAGGCGGCTGTAATTTATTGAATTGGGCGAGGTAACCTAGCTGGGCCTGGAGTTGAGTTATGTTTCCTGAGGGAAGAGAGCGGCTTTAGAATAAATCACTCCCCTTTTAATTAGTAGCTTTGGACGGTTTGAAATGATGGTGAAAAAAAAAAAAAAGGCAAAGAAGCCAGCAGCTCCGTCAGAACCCAGCCTGGGCCTCATGTGCTGCTCACGGAGAGATTTACGTAGCTGGGAGAGAGTGTGGGAGATCTGCCCAGTGACGTGAGGGACACCATGGCATGTTCACATTCTGCTATGCCTCTGGACAAACCTAGAGGCAGGATCTTTTGCAAATGAGTGTTGTGTTCAAAATTAAGAAGAAAAAAAAAAAGCCAGAAAACACTAGATAGAAGTGAGGAGCCCCTAGCACACATCTTCAGACCTTATAGCTTTATCTTCCTCCAGCAGATCAGCTACCAGGGCTTGCCTCCTCTATCCCGTGTTTTCCTGTGCACCCTCTGTTGACCTAAGTGCTCTGAGCTCAGTGCACTGGGTATGTGGTCACCACGTGGACAACGCTATCTGTGCATCCCTGCTCATCCTTCATCCAGTGCTACCATACCGGATGCTGGGCTGCAGACCCTGCAAGTGAGCCTCCAAGGTGGCCTTTACAGACGATGCTGGAGAAGTCTCTCTGGGATTTCAGAAGTAAATATACTGTGCCAATTACAGAGATGCTTTGATTTGCTTAGCTGAGTTACAATCATTCAAAAGACCCTTCCAGAACACAGACCACACTGAAAAGTCCACAGGACCTCTCAGCCACGGCCGCCCACGCCGCAACCTCACGGGTGAAACGCTCACCCCGTTGTGCTGCTGCTGTTGGGGAAAGCATGGGTGTTACGGGGGTCTCGGAGCCAGCACTGACTTGTTCAGCCACCGTCTGGGGCCTAACGTCTTTTCCCGTACTTCTGAAACCTGATTATCTAGATCTGAGCGACCTCCAAACTCACAGATTACGCTTTCTTGAACATATATGGCATTTTAACACCAAATAAACGTGTCCCCTTACATCCTGTTCTCTTGAACCTTCTGTCTGGACCCCCAATCTTAGCAAGATGCCCTCAGGGGGTGGGGCAACACCTGTGGGTTTTCAGGCTGATGGCACGATTTTTATCAGCCCCCACGTGTTCCCGCCGCCCCCTGGTTTGAGGGCTTTGTGGAGGGCAGCTTTAGAGGAATCCACTCGCAGTTCTATCTCCTGGTGGGAAGATGCCGCCCCACACCGAGGAAAGGGAGCACCAAAAGCTGTTTGCAGGGAGCACCAACTCCTTTAACAAACCCAGCTCCGGTTCCTATCATCTTCATTTCATTAGTAACAACAAAGCAGGAGCTCTGCAAACCCTGTTGCTGCCCCTGTGGCTCGCGTTTTCTCTTTATTTTGATTCTACCCACTGGGTCAGCAAACACTTGAGCAATTGAACCCAGTCCTAGGTACTTGAGTCTTGTTCCCATGCCTCGCTGTGGAAGAGAGAACTGGTGCTCCAGGAATTACTGCCTTCTAGTGTCTTCTCTTTGGGAAAACTGTCCTTGCCCACCTGCTGCTAAGAAGGGCAGAGGCAGGCTCGGCTGAGGCTGGGCCGCCCGAAGGAGGGTGGGTAGAGGGGGAGGGCTCCAGTGAGGAAGAACAGACCACTAATAAATCGCACAGTCATTACCCTTTATGCATACTTCTTCTAATAGGTGTTGCAGATTCCTGCCTCCTAATAAGGAAATGAAGTGGGAACACATAAATTCTCTCAGGGGAGTCAGACAGCCTGAAGCCACGTTCAACAGCTGCAAACGTTACCATGAGCACACAAGCAAAACAGGGCTTTAAAGAGCCGTCCAGGGCCAGATCCTGGCGAGGTTCCCCTGGATCTAACTGTGTTTTTGCATTGCTTCAGTTGAAAAGGAGAGCATTTCTCCTGCCCGCCACATGGGCTGGGCTGGGTAGATTAAATAAACAATGGCATTAATTGATGGGAAAGGGATTTATTGAATGCATCCCAGCCTCGGTCTTTATCCCATAGATTTGTTTGTTTGCCTGTTTAGTTGTTTAACTGATATCTCTCTCTCTCTCTCTCTCTCTCTCTCTCTCTCTCTCTCTCTCTCTCTCTCTCTCTCTCTCTCTCTCTCTCTCTCTCTCTCTTCCTTAGCAGTTTAAGTTCTGGCTCAAGAAAGAAACATTTTAAAATAATTCTCCCTTCTGCACTGCGCCATAAGTCTTAATAAGGCTGAAGGTTGCCCCCTCCAACACACACACACACACACACACACACACACACACACTCATAATACTCATACACTCTCACACACACTCACACACACTCACACTCACACACACTCACACACTCACACACACTCACTCACAGACACACACAGACACACACACACACTCACACACACCACATACACAAACACACTCACACACACTCACGAACACACACACACACTCACACACATACACACATACACTCACACACATACACACACATATACACTATCACACACACACACTCACTCACACTCACTCACACACACACACACACACACACACACACACACACACACACACACTTCCCATGCTCGTCTTCTAGACTCTGCTTTCTCTGGGACCATGTAAGAGTTTGTTGGAGAAGGGTTACCCCATATGCACATGGTGACAGCAGTGAAGGAATTCAAGGCTCTGTTTAACAGCCTATTACTCCCCCTCCCTCCTCCTCCCCCAGGGTTTATGGTTTGCAGAGAAAATCCTCAGGAATATGTAGGGCCAGAGTTTAAAGAGAGCTCAGAAGGCTGAGGCTCCTCGTCCTTGTGGCTTTGTTAACTATGGCTGAGTCTCCTGGGAGCTCAGGTCATTCTCCACAGGGAGGGCTCCAGGTCCTACCTGCAACTTCCTTGTTTCCTCCAGTCTGTCTCACACCAGCTCTGCAAAGTGACTCCGGGAACACTGGGTGACTCCGGGCTATTTCATCTTTCGGCCGTTTCAGTCTTGTTTTGTCCTGATCTTCACAAGCAGACCTGGGATGCTGTAGTAAGACCCCTGCTTACCCGACCAGCAGAGCTCAGAACTCTCCACCTCTCCCAGATGACCAGAGGGGCTTCTTTCCTCCATGATTTTGTTTGGTACCCAAGCACAGCAGGAAGTGACTGCCCCACCCCCCCCCATCCCCTGTGAAGAGGCCTCCATCCACCTTCAGATAGAAACTCATTCCAGGCAAACAGGAAGCCAGACCTCATCAGGCATTTTGTTTTCTTCCGTTTCTCTATTTTGTACCAAGACAACACTCACACACACCGCAGATCATGGGGCATTCGTGGAAGGAAGCATCAAGCTAGTAATCTCCATGGAGGTCTAGGGCTCTGTGGCAACTTCGAGGGAGAGTACTGGTTCTAGTGCATGGCTTATGGGACATCCCGGTGGTGTTTACTAAAACTGTAAAGCTGTTTGGGGTTCTGCTTATCAGTGGCAATGCACTTGTCCCAGGTGCCCGGGTCCCGACACTGGAGCTCCAGAGCCACAGAATAAACCAGCAAAGTGTGTGATCTGACCGATTCAGTACCTGCACATCGGAGAATCCTCCCCTCCAAAATAAAACGCCACCAGAATCTATTTCTCGTCTGTGTGTCTATCCTGCCTCATGTGTCATCTATCTACATCTATATACAACCTGTTACCTAGCATCTATTATCTAGTTATCATCTTCTATGTATCTATCATCTGCCTATCATCTAACTATCCATTATCTATTTATCATTTATTCAACAATCTTGTTTGTACACACACACACACACACACACACACACACACACAGAGTCCTGTGCATTGCACACCCTCCTGTTTGAACATTGTCTACAAATCAGGGTTCTGGGAAAATGAGCTGCCAGCAGTAAGGAAAGCTGAAATGTGGGGACACATTCTTCCAGTGTCCCTGCTGTGCCACTCAATGAAATCCCATAGGTGAAGGACTTGGCAGTTACACAGACACACAGGGAATGTTTTTCTTTATGATCTGTCTATCGTCTTTATTTACGCTTACAGAGATTGGCTTTTGTGCATCCCATACAAAGATGTAAAGGATCCATGTGTAAGATTTACTTTTAAAAACAAGTCCTTTTCAGTGCCCATCTCAGGGAGACAGGACTGCGGCTGAGGAGGCAGCAGAGGCATCTGGCCTTGCTTGTCATGTTTCTTAAAGTGGACAGTCCCCACAGACCCCACAGTTCATGCAATACTGTTACCCTTCAAACGCTTCTGGACACCTAGAACACTTCCCAGTTCGTCAAAGTACCGAGCTCTGAAATCTTAGAAGCCTCTGTGACAGCAGGCCACTACAGTGCACACGATCACCAGAGGGACAAGAGGACCTGCCAGCTTCCTGTGTCGGTCTCCACACCACTCTCCATCCCAGAAAAGTACAAAAGTCTAACCTTTAGTCCTTGTGATTTGAGAAATTTAGTTGCGGTTTTAATAGGCTGTTTTTGCTCTTTATGTGTTAGAGAGTTAGTTTTTGCACAGGAATGCAGTGCCCACAGAGGTCAGAAGACGTCATCAGATTCCCTTAGGGTTAGAGCTACAGGTGGTTGTGAGTTGATAAACAGAAATGCTGGAAACAAAACTCGGGCTCTTAACTGCTGAGCTGCCCCTTCTGCCTTAATATGGTTTAAATAGATATATAATTGCCATATATTTATGAACTACAGTAATATGTATTAACATACATAATAAACAAAAATTAACATCTGCCATTCATTGCCTCCATTATTGATCATTCCGTCATGGTGAGGATATCAGAGTCTACTCCTGGAGTTCACTTCAAAGCTGTTAACTGAAGTCACTGTCACTGGTGAGCAGGACTCCAGACTTATCCTCTGTGAGCCCTGTGTTTATATCAGCTGACCAATCATTCATTGCCCACCAAATCAGCTGACCAATCATCTCCTGTCCACCAAATCAGCTGACCAATCATCTCCTGCCCACCAAATCAGCTGACCAATCATCTCCTGCCCACCAAATCAGCTGACCGATCTCTTACCTGCCATCCCCTCCCCAGGCTCTGGAAACCACTATTCTACCCTGACCTTCTATGACCTCAGCTTTTTCAAACCCCACAAATGAGTGAGATCACGTGTCACGTAAACACAATGGGATACTATTCAGCCATACAAAATGGATTCTGCCATTAAGTAGCACCGTGTATGCACCTCGAGGATGTTATTATGCTAAGTGACAATAGCGAAACATGAAGGACTTACTAAGATCTTTGTCCTAACATCGGTCATGTTAAGCCAATGTCCCCTCCTCCATATATCTTGTGACATGGAATAAGCGTTGATCCCACAGTTTTGGAGTTAGGTAAATGGACCATGGGGCAAAGGGATGTCCGGATAACCTGGTAAAATCCTTCACGTTGATGGAGCCATTGCGCAGAGCCAGATGTCCTGTGCAGACTGAAGCATGCCTGGGACAAAGCCCCTGCTCTCGTCCCTGGCTCCAGAGTCCTCCTCCAGCCTCCTCCCACTGTGCCACGCCACACTGTCAATCTCAAAGCCTTTCCCCAGCTCACTGGAATTAAATCATCATCTTACAGTTTCTCCTGTGGGAGGATGGGAAACGCAGCTGAGCTTTGCCTCTGTCTTGTAAATATTTAGAGGGATGAGAGTGGAGTGTTGGAGTAAGTGTCTGCTCCCAGTCAGAGGAAGCTGCCTTGTGTAGTGATGAACCAAAGTCCCATCCTCGTGGATCAACAATGAGCTTAAGTTTCTAGAAAGCTCTGCTCTGCTTTCCAGAAAGCTCAGACTATGACACAGAAAGCAACTTTCAGGACAGTTGCCAGTTGCCAGAAAGTAAACTCAACCAAGCTAAGTACATCTGCAATGTAATGCTGTTAGACACAAAGATTGGATTTCAGTTAACGTGGGTGCTTTGAAGTGGATTTCCACGAGGGGTGTCTGTCTAGCTCCTAGGCAAATCTCTGGAGCCCAGCACAGCAATGCATAGGTTGAAGGTCCCCAAACCCAATGCATGCTTCTGTTTTGATACAATATTGTTGAGTGGTAAATGGCATACAATACACTAGGATTTCCTGCAAGCTGTGGGAGAGCTGATGCTCTCTTCTGGCCTCTTAGGCTATGCATGTACATGTGTGCATATGTGTGAGGGGAGATGTCATTCTGTAAATATGTTTCTCGTATTGGTTAATGAATAAAGCACTGTTGGCCAATAGGAAAGCAAGATAGGCAGGACTAGGAGACAAGGATTCAGGGAGAGGTAGGAGGAGATTCGACATGTAGGACTGAGAGAGAACTCTGGTAAGATAAGACCACATGAAAATACTTAGAATGATAGAAATGGGTTAATATTTAAAACAGAGCTAGCCAATAAGAAACACGAGTAACAGGTCAGCAGCTTTATATCTAATACAGCATCTCTGTGTGATATTTGGGGCTGGCGCGGCAGTGGAACCAGGCTGGAGGGAGAACCTACTCGTAACATATGTGTACATATTTGCCTCCCTCCCAAATTCGTGGCCGCCTCTCTTTAACCATTGTTGTTGCATGTGCACATAAATGAACCTACATGTAAATACAATCGACTGAGTCCAGTAAGTTCAGTGTTGTACAAGTGTGGACCAACCACTTGGTGACTGATGACCAACGGGAGGGCTCATCCACGGGGAACTTAATTCTCCCTCTCTCATCCATTGTTAGTTATCTACAGCTCCTCATTTAGGGGTGGGATAGCAGTGAGATTTCCTCCATCTACGTTGGAATGTCAACTGGTTCTGGGGTTGTTCAGGTCTTGTTTGGGTAGTCATGTTGTTTAATTTCGTGGTAGGTAGCTTTCCTACCATAGCTGGAAGACACAGTCTCACAGGGGGCTTCCTGGTCTGCTTGGCCTTGCAATCTGTCTGCACCCTCTTCCATGATGTTCCCTGAGCCCAGGCGCAGGCTCTGTGTTATAGATGCATCTTTTGGGGCCGGCTAACCACAGTCAGGTGTTCTCTGCACTTTGACAAGTCGTGGCTTCCCTGTAATAGCGTTCTTTGATGAGGGGTGAAAGATACACCTACCTACGGGTAGAAGGGTGAGCATTTACAACACCTTTAGGAATTACACTGGTTCAGTACAGCATTGGTGGTAGGCTCTCCTCTAAGGTCCATGATCTCACTAGCTATGTGTGGTTTAGTAGTTTTACAGTAGAAGGTATGTTATTTCCTTCTTGTTGGTCAGGCCTTGTGACCTGACCAATCCAATTGGTGATCCACATCTGAAAAAGCAGGACTTTATAATGATATGGGGTTTTTGTTTGTTTGTTTGTTTGTCTGTCTGTTTTCACCTTGGGCAGAAGCCCTAGAGGTCTAGATGCTCCAGGCTGGAGTGCAGGGTGACTGTACCAGACTGTATGTATCCTAAAACACTTTCCAGATCGTCAGCACCAAAACCAAATAAGAGATCACCCTGCAGCCCGATGCCTTGACCACTTTCCCCCCCCAGGAGCAAGGCCCTTCTCCTCACCGGTCCTGAATGCCTTGACCACTTTCCCCCCCCAGGAGCAAGGCCCTTCTCCTCACCGGTCCTGAATGCCTTGACCACTTTCCCCCCACAGGAGCAAGGCCCTTCTCCTCACCGGTCCTGAATGCCTTGACCACTTTCCCCCCACAGGAGCAAGGCCCTTCTCCTCACCGGTCCTGAATGCCTTGACCACTTTCCCCCCCAGGAGCAAGGCCCTTCTCCTCACCGGTCCTGAATGCCTTGACCACTTTCCCCCCACAGGAGCAAGGCCCTTCTCCTCACCGGTCCTGAATGCCTTGACCACTTTCCCCCACAGGAGCAAGGCCCTTCTCCTCACCGGTCCTGAATGCCTTGACCACTTTCCCCCCACAGGAGCAAGGCCCTTCTCCTCACCGGTCCTGAATGCCTTGACCACTTTCCCCCCACAGGAGCAAGGCCCTTCTCCTCACCGGTCCTGAATGCCTTGACCACTTTCCCCCCCCAGGAGCAAGGCCCTTCTCCTCACCGGTCCTGAATGCCTTGACCACTTTCCCCCCCCCCCCCCAGGAGCAAGGCCCTTCTCCTCACCGGTCCTGAATGCCTTGACCACTTTCCCCCCCCAGGAGCAAGGCCCTTCTCCTCACCGGTCCTGAATGCCTTGACCACTTTCCCCCCACAGGAGCAAGGCCCTTCTCCTCACCGGTCCTGAATGCCTTGACCACTTTCCCCCCACAGGAGCAAGGCCCTTCTCCTCACCGGTCCTGAATGCCTTGACCACTTTCCCCCCCAGGAGCAAGGCCCTTCTCCTCACCGGTCCTGAATGCCTTGACCACTTTCCCCCCACAGGAGCAAGGCCCTTCTCCTCACCGGTCCTGAATGCCTTGACCACTTTCCCCCCACAGGAGCAAGGCCCTTCTCCTCACCGGTCCTGAATGCCTTGACCACTTTCCCCCCCCAGGAGCAAGGCCCTTCTCCTCACCGGTCCTGAATGCCTTGACCACTTTCCCCCCACAGGAGCAAGGCCCTTCTCCTCACCGGTCCTGAATGCCTTGACCACTTTCCCCCCCACAGGAGCAAGGCCCTTCTCCTCACCGGTCCTGAATGCCTTGACCACTTTCCCCCCCCCCAGGAGCAAGGCCCTTCTCCTCACCGGTCCTGAATGCCTTGACCACTTTCCCCCCCACAGGAGCAAGGCCCTTCTCCTCACCGGTCCTGAATGCCTTGACCACTTTCCCCCCCACAGGAGCAAGGCCCTTCTCCTCACCGGTCCTGAATGCCTTGACCACTTTCCCCCCCCCAGGAGCAAGGCCCTTCTCCTCACCGGTCCTGAATGCCTTGACCACTTTCCCCCCACAGGAGCAAGGCCCTTCTCCTCACCGGTCCTGAATGCCTTGACCACTTTCCCCCCCAGGAGCAAGGCCCTTCTCCTCACCGGTCCTGAATGCCTTGACCACTTTCCCCCCCCCCAGGAGCAAGGCCCTTCTCCTCACCGGTCCTGAATGCCTTGACCACTTTCCCCCCCCCCAGGAGCAAGGCCCTTCTCCTCACCGGTCCTGAATGCCTTGACCACTTTCCCCCCACAGGAGCAAGGCCCTTCTCCTCACTGGTCCTAAATGCCTTGACCACTTTCCCCCCACAGGAGCAAGGCCCTTCTCCTCACCGGTCCTGAATGCCTTGACCACTTTCCCCCCCAGGAGCAAGGCCCTTCTCCTCACCGGTCCTGAATGCCTTGACCACTTTCCCCCCACAGGAGCAAGGCCCTTCTCCTCACCGGTCCTGAATGCCTTGACCACTTTCCCCCCACAGGAGCAAGGCCCTTCTCCTCACCGGTCCTGAATGCCTTGACCACTTTCCCCCCCCAGGAGCAAGGCCCTTCTCCTCACCGGTCCTGAATGCCTTGACCACTTTCCCCCCACAGGAGCAAGGCCCTTCTCCTCACCGGTCCTGAATGCCTTGACCACTTTCCCCCCACAGGAGCAAGGCCCTTCTCCTCACCGGTCCTGAATTCCTAGAAATGCCTGCTCCTCTATGGTCACCTGACCTCAGCTACACAGGGAAATGGTCTTAGAAGGGAGCAAGTGTGGCCAAAGCAGAGACAGCACTGATCACAAGAGTTACTTTAAAATAACAAAAGAGTTGTTTAAAATAAACAAAAGACTGTGGACCAGAGAGGGCTCTCGGGTGAAGGTGCTCGCTGACAGCCTGAGCTTGACCACTGGCAGAAGGAGAGAGGTGTCCCCTGCAAGTTATTCTCTGACCTTCTGACCTCCACGAGTGTACCTGGGGAAGTGCTCCAGTAACTAAGTAACTAGGACAAGCAAAACGTGTGGTTGTGTTATTGCTCGGCTATCCTTGCTATATTGTCTAGTCTGATTGATTGCAGTGGCTGCCTCGTGAGGTTGTGCTAGGGTGCAGGAACATGGTGTGTTATTTAGATGAGGGAAACAAAGCCATAATTGAGTAAGAAAGCAAGACAGAGGGTTGACCTTGAAATTTAACCAGAGTTGCAAATAACCCTGAATGGGATCCAGAGCCGGGACCTAGTTCATGTGACTCAAGATTCACTGGACTCAGGATAAGTTAAGCGAGGTTTATGTGGGGAGAATTCACTTACCCACTAAACGGATGACCGCTGTGGAGCCCACTGTAAGGACGCCACCCGGATGCTCTTAGCAACCCGACCAGGAAACAAGAGAGTGAGCTGGGTCCGGAACCCCAGACCTAGCCTTTCCCTGTTACGTCCACACCTGTGACCTGTTTGGGTGTGGTCAGTGCAACGGGTGGGGGCAGGGTAGAGGTCTCACTACAGGGACCCTTGTGGACATGGCTGCTGTGATTCGGACCTGTTGCTTTGCTACACTCTCTGAGCAGAGTGTCGTGACTTCAGACAACAGCGGGCTTAGTTAGAAGCTTTCTGGGCTGAGTCTGCCTGACAGGCATGGTCTGAAAGGAAAAGTGTGTGTGTGTGTGTGTGTGTGTGTGTGTGTGTGTGTGTGTGTGTGTGTGAACTTTTAATGATGGAAACAAAAAATATACCCAAAAGCGAAGCTTCTGAAAAAAACATTTGTTCTTCCCTGTCTTGTATCATCCCTCAAACTTGACCTTGGCTTCCGTCCTCGCCTTGCGTGTCAGGGCTGGGTCTCTAAAGACACCCTTGTTGACAACGGTTTTGTAGAAGGGGATGTCCACAGAGTACCTTGTGGACATGGGGTGATTGTACTTATAAACTTTCACAAAAGACTTTGATCTTTGATCGCTTGGTGATTTTCTTCTTGCCCATGGCAGCTGTCACTTTTCCAGGGTAGCAGTCAATTCCGGCCACCAGGTCACGGCTGTAAGGGCGGTCTGAGGTGCCATCGTCAATGTTCTTCACGATGACGGCTTTGTGTCCGGAAGAGCGTCCAGCCAGGACCAGCACCATTTCCCGGGTTTCATGAACGTTCCCATTTCTTTCACCCTGCGGAACTGGTGGCTTCACTTCCTGTCCGCCTTTCAGGCTCTGCCATGTCTCTCTATTGGTCAGAAAAGGCATCCTTATCTTCCCCTGTGCCTATTCCCTTTTGACCTGAGTACAAGAGGTGCCCCAGGAAGCTCAGATGGGGGCAGGCAATGATCAGTGTCTCCTAACTGGTGTTAGGATGGGTCTAAGCTCTCAGGAGCACAGGGCATGAGCAAGGCTTGTGTAAACCCAGGGCAGTAATTCCTCGTGGTGGCATTAGGACCGTATCAGAATGAATCATGGAAACACCAAACACCAGCCATGGCAGTCTCGATGGTGTGAGCTCTTCACATAGAGACAGGCAGGCAGTCAAAGGCTGCTTGTGCACAGGTTAACTTGAGACTATACTGGACAATGAATGACTCACTTCATATCTTTGTGTGTAAAATAGGGAGGGCTGGCAACAGCCCCTGATTCATATTAAGTGATATGTGTAGCGTTCATACAATCCGTGTGTACAAATGCATAACTGCATTTTACCAAGTTGGATGCAGGTGCATTTGGGGCTTCAGGCATGAGAGTTCTTTGGTGTGGATTAGAAGTCAGTTCTTTGGGTTTAGTCCTCTAACCAAAGCATCCTGCCAAGGGAGAAGAGAGTAACTTCAACTAGGGAGACAACACAGATCAAAGGTTTGTAGAACCGGGGACAATGAATCAGAGGAAGCAGGAAGGTGTGCTTGACAAGAACTACCCCCCCACACACACACATATGGCACTCAGGGACCTGGCCAAGAACACACAGGATACAATGCCAACTGTTTACCGTCTAGGGCTGACAAGATGGCTCAGTGGGTACGACATTTGCTGTGAAATCCCTGGCAATGGCATTGAATTCCTGTAACCCACATCAAAGGTGGGGAAGAGAGAACCACGTGCACAAAGCTGACCTTTGACTTACATGTGTGACCACATCACACCACATTACACACACACAGACACACACACACACACACACACTCACACACCGCCACCATCATAGTACTACTACTACTACTTTTATTATTACTCAGCCAGTGGAGGGCTTGTGCCATCAGTATGCTGTGCTCTTGCTGGCTGTGCATTCCAGTATGTGTAACTTCTTTTTCGGGCTTTCTAAAAGTCATTTAATTGGCTTCCGTTGCAAAGCTGCAAAGATAAAGGCCTTGCACTAACTGTCCCAGGGCTCAGGCTGTGCTGAACATTACCCAGTTTCTCGAAGAAGGATCGCTTGATTTACAATTACCCCATGATGGATTACCTGGAGACGCAGCCTTCAGGCAACTGTGGTTAACTTGACCAAAGACATCTGGGAGAGCCGTCCATGGTCTGGAATTATGATCTCAGTAAGCTACCCTGAAACTAGACACGGCTGAACTGCCTTCCTGTAAGACGCCAGCATGGGGCCTCTGTAGGCTAATCCTGTAGAGTCTCTCTCTGTGTGTGTCTGTCTGTCTCTCTCTCTCTGTCTCTGTCTCTGTGACTGTCTCTCTCTGTGTCTCTCTCTGTCTCTGTCTCTCTCTGTCTCCCTCTGTCTCTCTCTGTCTCTCTGTCTCTGTCTCTCTGTCTCTCTCTCTGTCTCCCTGTCTCTCTGTCTCTCTCTGTCTCTCTGTCTCTGTATCTCTCTGTCTCTCTGTCTCTCTCTGTCTCTTTCTATCTCTCTGTCTCTCTGTCTCTCTCTGTCTCTGCCTCTGTCTCTCTCTGTCTCTTTCTATCTCTCTGTCTCTCTGTGTCTCTCTGTCTCTCTGTCTCTCTCTGTCTCTGTCTCTGTCTCTCTCTCATTTTTCTTTTTTCTCAGAGCCTGTCACAAACAAACAAACCCACAAACAATTGCCTCAGGGACACTCCACAGAGAGACGCCATGACTGCCCAGCTCTTTGCAGTTGTTTTTGAGAAAGCAGCCTTCATCTTGCTGGAATTCTGGGAGAAGAGCAATTAATACCTCCGTGATTAGCAACTGCTGAGTAAGGACTGTCAGAGCCATGGACTAAATAAAACTGAATCCTGGCAGTCCTATGCACACAGTTGGCTGGACTCTGCTGCTGGATGCAGTTAAACTGAGGTTCTGGGGGAGGGGTGCCTTTCCGTGGCTGTTATCAAAGTGAATAAATGTCAGAATGGAGAGCAGGGCAGCCATACAGGTGCTAACACCCTAGAGGGTCACCTTGAGGCAGCCCCCTTTGTTATCAGAGCCTCGGGGACTTCCTGGCTTGTTTGATTCTGTGGAATTAATGATCCAGCAATGGTTGCAGAAGTTGAACTTGGAAAAACACTAAAAACATTTTTAAAAACTTAATAAGCCCCCCCTTCCAAAGAAACCTTTCAAAAGACTGTTTGGGCTTAAAGCAAAAACCTTTGGAGACATACCCTCTCCTTCCTCCAGACACAGTGGGTTCTAATCTGGGTCAGTTGTTCTCGAGGGATTTGAAATGACTAACGGGGCCTTTGGAACTCCAGACCCTGTGGCACTAAGGAAAAGGAGACTGCAGAGCATGTGGCCATTGAGCCTTACCTACGGGAGACAAGTTGGCAATTCATGTCTGCTTGATACTTGGTGGCTCTCAAATAACACCAGCAAACAAATGGAGTAGAAATGTCCAGGGTTATAAAATCAGTCAACATCAAAACCAGGCAGGGAGAGGGAAGAAGATACCAGGCAGGGATGGGGAAGATCCGTCCAGGAAAGAATGAAAGCTTTCTTCCCTCTGCGAGACTGGCAAGTGCATCCTCCCAGAAGAACATCAACACAAATTAAGGGATTATGCTGAACTCCGAAGCATAGTGGAAGGTATTAAGTGGCTTTGTAAACACTGGAAATTTTACTAGAGTTTAAAGCTTTCAAATGAGTTGGAAGCATTTCTCTTTAATGAGAAAGAACATGTGAGCGTAGAAGATACAAACAGACCAGCATTGATGGTACAAACAGCCCAGCATAGATGGTACAAACAGCCCAACATAGATGGTACAAACAGCCCAGCACAGATGGTACAAACAGCCCAGCACAGATGGTACAAACAGCCCAGCATAGTCAGTACAAACAGCCCAGCATAGTTAGTACAAACAGCCCAGCATAGATGGTACAACAGCCCAGCACAGATGGTACAAACAGCCCAGCATTGATGGTACAAACAGCCCAGCACAGTCAGTACAAACAGCCCAACATAGATGGTACAAACAGCCCAGCACAGTCAGTACAAACAGCCCAACATAGATGGTACAAACAGCCCAGCATAGTCACTACAAACAGCCCAGCACAGATGGTACAAACAGCCCAGCACAGATGGTACAAACAGCCCAGCATTGATGATACAAACAGCCCAACACAGATGGTACATGTAGCCCAGCATAGTCGGTACAAACAACCTGCCTTTGCAGACATTTTCACACAGGGTTAGTTATTTTGTTTTTAATGTGGTGGCAGAGGACAAGGCTTATTTTGGGTTGTACATTAGGAAGGGACTCAACTCACCACAGAGGCGAAGGCATGGTGAGGGAACGTAAGGTGGGTGGTCACATGGTGCCAGGGGAAGCAGAAAAGCTACTGAGCTGGTGCACAGTTCACTCTTTCCTTTTTCTTCAGCTGGGACCCAGCCCATGGGATGGAGCCATGCATGCAAAGGTTCTCATGTCACACCTCAGTGAATGTCAACCTGAGTCCAACTCAAAAGTGCAAAAATGTGTTTACCTTAACATATGTATCTCTGTGTGTCCAAAGAATAATCTTAAGTTGGCCATTTCCTTTTCTTGGAATCCATGAGGTGAGGGCAGAGGAGAGAGAGTAGGGAACCACTTCTTTTGGGGCCTCCTGTGGCCATATGTTAATGCCCCATCCTCCTTTCTAATTCCCCAGAATGCACCGGGAGCAGCAGAAAAGACCCAGAACCAATATGCTGCCCGTGTGGGACTGAAAGTAGCTCTGCACTTAGGAGATGGGTTCTTAGGCAAGGAGCCTGCATGCAGACATGGGAACCAGATCCCCAGCATCCGCATCAGAAACCACACACGGCAGGATGTGCATGTAATCCCAGCAGAGCGGTGGGAGTGGCAGGTCCCTGAAACTCACTGGCTTGTCAATATAGTGAACTTAAAAAATAATTAAAGCATTTGATTCGGTACTTATGCTTCTGGAGGGTTAGAGTTCGTGGCCATCATGGCATCAGGCAGGCAAGCATTGCAGCAGTAGCTGAGGGCTCACACCTCAGTCTACAGCTTGAGGCAGAGAGATAGTCTCCAGGAATGCTGCGGGCTTTGGAAACCCCAAACCTGCCCAATGACACGCCTCCACCAACAAGGCCACACCTACTAATCCTTCCCAAACAGTTCCACCAACTGGAGACCAAGTGTTCATACATGTGAGTCTATGCAAGCATCGTGGCTGACGGGGAAATGATCTGCGTGAGCATAGCTTTAGCAGGCGTTGGGTTAAGACTTTCATGCTTTATTTTCCTTACACATTTAAGCACAGTAAAACTTTGGAAGGGACAAAATCTCCATGTGACAAACATCACAAAGCTTCAGGGTGGCTACATTGAAACTCTCTTGTAAACACACCTGTATAGCAAAGCACCTATGCAAGAGGAATGAACTCTATCAGCTGATAAACAGAGCTGACTGTTGGTGCTGAAGAACCATCTAGGGGCCCATCCCTGGGGAAGAATGAGTCTCCCATTCTTAGTTGTCTTCAGTTACCTGTGGTTCTTTGTCTGTGGCTGGGGTACCATGAGATGTTGCCTCCCTCCCTCCCTCCCTCCCATATTGGTACATCCATTGGTATTGTCTTTCTTTAACAGGCACACTGTTAAAGTGTCATGTGTGTAGTTCCCTGTCATTTCAAGGAGACACAATCTCATAGTGCATTTCCTGGTCTTCTGGCTCCTACAGTCTTTCTGCCCCCTCTTCTGCAATGTTCCTGGAGCCTTGGGTGCAGTGTTACTAAAGCTGTGCCAGCTGGAGCTGAGCAAACCAGAATCAGTTGGTCTTTTCATCTTGGCCAGTTGTGGTTTCCTGTAATTGTCTTCATCTGTTGCAAAGGAAAAAAAAAGTCCCTTTGATGAGGGATGTGGGCTACACTCATACTGTGGGTATAGGGATAAGTATTTAGGGTGCAGTTAGAAATTACGCTGGTCTAGTAAACTGGTGATAGTATATTATCCTCTTAGACCCACGACCTCACTAGCCTTGGGTAGCTGACTTGCTTATATTTTTGACCTGGCCTCTCTATAAAAAGTTTTTGTCTCATGCCCTATAGATTAAACCTACAGCATTGACAGCACAAGGGAACAAGGATGAACTTGGTGAAGCCTCATCTTCTTCCCCTTCTCCTGTCCCTTTCCCAGACCTGTGGGTGTTATTAGAGCAATGCCTAGAACACAGAAGAAGGAACCCATCCCCACGGCCACGTACCACCCTGGCTAGGTTGGCACCTAGACACAGGTGCTTGGAATCTCCCTGTGGTCCTCAGCCAGGGAAGCAGCTACAGCATGTCAGCCCCGGTGACGCTTGGGATGGGAAGTTCCACGCTGCATGAACAAACAGAGGACGTTCAGCTATAGCTCCAAACCTGCATGTTACCACGCTCCTCTACTCTATTAAGAACACAGAACACTAATCACAGCCTTCTAGACTTCTGCTCCTGGGTCCCAGAAACAACAGAGAATTCTGGGAAGTAGACCCTCCATCTTTCCTGCTGCTCAGTCCCAAACTCCTTTGTGTCATTTTATCACTGCTAGTTCCTCAGCAGACGCTGTAGCACATCTGTCACTGACACCCAGGGCCCCACCACCCTCAACACTCTTCTTCAAACACCTAAATCAGAGCTCTACACTCAACACCACCTGCCCGGAACCTGTCAGCGGGAGCTGGGTCAGCAGGCAGCTGGGTCATGTCAGCTGCTATCTCAAGTTCCACACTTGCTTCCTGTCCATCAGAGTAAAGGTCAAGAGCCTATAACGGCCCAGGGAGCGCCATCCAGTTGGTACTCACCCACCCCATCATCCCTCTGACCTCCTCATCACCCCCATACCTTCAGCTGCATTGTTGCTCCTCCCCGGGGCCCTGCCCCATCTCCCTCCCCCATCTGCTCACATCATTTCTTTGGCTTGGCCACCCCACTTTCCTGTGAAAGTCACCTTCTCAAGGACACTGACTCAGACCCCCCTGCTACAGTTTAAAGGTGCCCCCCCCCGACTTATATACTAGAAACGTAATCTCCAAACTCATATGTACATGGTATTTTCAGGTAGAAGCTCAGAAGATAGTTAAGCTGTGATTAGCTCAGGGGAGTGGAGATTCTTGATAGCATGGATGGCTTTTTAAGATGAAAAGGAGGGACCTGGTGTTTGTTTGGTGTGTGTGTGTGTGTGTGTGTGTGTGTGTGTGTGTGTGTGTGCGTGCGTTACAGTGAAGCAGGAAAGCCCTCCCCAGAGGCTGAGTGGGGTGCAGCACAGCCTCTGACAAGCTCTTGGGCACCATGCTCTCCAGAACTTGAAGGCAGTTAATCCTCTTCCTAGATTAGCCGGCCTTAGGCATTTCACTATAGCAACAACTAGTGAACTGACACATAGCACTCTGTAAACCCATCTTTTTCTCCTACCACACGTTCTCTCCCCCTGCAGCCTAAAACACTACTGTCTTCTGCTTTTATATTCTATAGCAACTAGAAATTAAGTGCCCTAGGACTAAGGTGATGCCCAACTCCCCGCATTGTCCCTTGGTATATATATGTATATAATCCAGGGTCTCAGGACGGTGAAGGGAGAAGAGAGAAGTGGGGGGGGGCACCATTAACAAAGATCAGATTTGTTAAACATCTAGGAAGAAGTGTAGATTAGTACTAATGAAGCAATTAAATGGAGATTTTACTTTTTTCAAAAGTAAACAAGCATCTCTAAAGAGGGAGGGACTTGATTTAAGGAGTACTTTGTTCTTTCAGGTTGACTTTGAGCAGCTCTAGGGCAAATGATGACAATCTGAAACCCCCACTCTTCAGCAATAATGGCAACTCTGCTTCTGACCCCTTTCCTGAACTCTGGTATTTGTTTATCCAAGAGAATGGATTGACCCATTAGAACCAGGTATTTGGAAACCCGTCTCAGAGTTGCACTTTGGAATCCATAACTGCATTTAATCACTGCTATGATCGCTTAAGCTCATGAAAATAACTTTCAAGAGGAAGCCGCCCTGTATTAAGCACAACCTGGCAATGGATTCCGATGCTGTAAGATGAGCCTCCAGTCATTTATTTCCCAGCTGTTTTAAGTCTCAGAGTAGAGCTGGGCATCCTGAAACACGTGTTCCTACAGGAGAGATCATTGGCTTCCTCTGGGAATACTCAGGCTGGCTCCAAAGTGGCTAATCTCAGAACCTGGCCACAGGCACAGGAGGCATCTACTCCCTACCCCCATCATAGCAGGACATCATAATTATGAGGGGAAAAGGCATGAGAAACAGGGCGAGGGCTGTTAACCTTGGTTAAAGAGACGAAAGCCACCTGACACGGGGAACACGAGCCCCTTCCCTCACCACACACACGGCCTTGTCCTGTCCCTCTCCGTGAACACTTGAAAGGCATAAAGACAATAAGCGTCTTGACCTTGGATTCTCCTGGTTACCAGCCATCTTAATCTGCCTATGGTTTCTTTATTTGAGAATGCACCCATTCAAAAGCATTTTATCAACACTTAAGAGATTTTTTTAGTATGTTTTAATAGTATGCATTGATTTCCCATTAAAAGAAATATCTATGATCACTGTCGAGAATTTTTCTTCTAGGGTACAAAGCAAACAATAAAATCAACAGTGTTCTCACACTCCCTCGTTAGCATTGTGACTTTATTTCTTCTCTGTTTTGCTTTTCTCTCTGTGTACTTGTAGAGTGACTCTGGGTAACTATCAAAATTATCACCCAGTGTTTTTCTGGCATCCCTGGGGTCCATGAGATGCTTGACGAGACCAACAGGTCAGATCCCTTTATTTGTTACCATGTTTCAGAGAGAGGATCGGGAGTTTGTCACACCATAAACAGCTCCTTTGGGGGAGATTGCTTTTACCCCTGAGAAATCCAGGCCTAAGGATGCCTTTCCCCACCTTGCTCGCTGTCATGCTCTAGAAAGAGAGGTCAGAGCCAACAGGAAGCCTGCCTCCTTGTTAATCCCTTGTTTCCAGGAGAAACATCACTGATTCAAACCATGGCCAAATTAATTAACGCAAGCTTTATTTCTGTACACAGGCTGTCTCTCCCTAAGGAGATACGCATTGGATATGGGAAAGGTGAGGTTGTTTTATTGTTTTGTTTTGTTTTTATAGCTCTGGAGTATGGGGTTTCCAGATGAGGGATTTGGCAGTTACAGAAACAGAACATAAGCGTAACAAGTTGGACATAATAACCTCCTGAAACACAAGGTGGTCATAACAACAACCTTTAGAAGTAAAGATTTCCAGAAACAGGCAGCACAGAACCATTTGAAGTTAGGATTACAGGTGGAATATAGCCCCGTCCTTGAGAGAAAGATTTACTGTAAAAAGGAATGAGCCCCACTTGTCTTTACCAGGAGGCGGCTCAAGGCCACGATGGAGGATGACTGGCTTATCAGCCTTCCCGGCTGGGTTACTGCTCAGGCCTGGCAGTGGGGCCCAGCTTCCCCTTAACTGTGTGTTCCTCTTTCCAGCTACCCATGAGCCACACTCAGTTGGTCCAGGGGAGCCTCAGAACTGGGGTAGCTAGGGAAAGAGGGGCTGACATCTGCCATTTGTTCCTGGTACAACTGCAGTCTTGACTGGATACCAAGGACAAACAAATTAAGTACAGCTTTATCTGCAAGCAGAGTGTCTGTGAGGTCAGGAGCTAGAGCACTGGAAAAGACTTCTCCACTGAAAGTCTGAACAGGCAGTAGGTGAGTATTCTGGGAGCAGGTAAGGGGGAGGGGAGAGGTTGGGCAGGAGGAAGTAGAGGAAGAGACGGGGAAGGAAAATGGAGAGAGGAAGGGGAAAAAGAGGAGGAAGACAGGAGGAAGGGGGAAGGGGAGTGGAGGAGGAGAGAGAGGGGGATGGGAGTGGGGGAGGAGAGAGTGTGGGGGTAGGAAGGGGGAAGGGAGTGGGGAGGAGAAAATGGGAGGGGCATATGGGGGAGTAAGAGAGGGGTTGGGAAGAGAAAGGGTGAGGGGAATGAGTACTTCATCAATATATCTAATAAGTTTCTTTTCCTTTTGAAACAACAGCATTAAAGATAAAAATCAGACCTAGACTCCACCTGGTCACGCCCACACCTGTCCCCACGCCCCCAATGGGCGTGGTCAGTACCTAACCTTTCAGAAGAAAAGAAAAGATATACAGAAATAGAGAAAGGTAAAAGCCAAGAAGCAAAATGTAGACGGGGTAATTTAAAGTTAAGAAAGCTAGAAAGAAACAAGCCAAGCCAAGGTCCGGTGTTTACAAGACAGAATAGCCCTCCGCGGGTGATTGATTTGGAGCAGATGGCAGGCCCCCCAAAACAGCAGAAAAGAGTAAAAGAGTAAAAACACACAAACTACAACATAGGTGGGCATTTCATGCTTAATTATTTCATTAAAAGTGTAAAATTGTTGAACTTCTGTTTTATTATAGTTTATTAATAACTAAAAGGTAAAATTAATATAGGTGATTAGTTTATTTGTCTTCAGAGTAATGGATTCACAGCAGGAGAGGGTTATCATCACAAGCTGGACAAGCGTGGGAATTTCACATGATGATCTTCATCCCCAACCCCCAATTACAGCCCTCTCTTCTCTTGTTCTTTGTCCCCCTTTGCTCCCAGCGAGTATAGTCTAAGACTTAGTCCTTCTCCGTCACCGAATCCTTCCTATCTCCCTCCCTATCAGAGTCCACTGAGATGGCCTTCTGTACTGGGTTTTACTAGCCACCACCACCCCACACACACACACACGGTAAGGGCAAGAATGATATTCCATGGATAAGCATGACCTCCATCAAACTTCAGGGAGCTTTCCCGAGGCATGTCCACGGTGGGCACCTGGACTGATGATGCCTTTCCCTCTACAAATTGAGGGTTTTCTTCTGTTGCTACTGCCTGGATCTAACTGCTCTAACTTCCTGCCTCAAAGTAAACGAGTTTTCCATCCAGAGACCACATGAACCTCCAGGACAATACTCCAGACTGTGCTATCTTGTCATTTGTCTACAGTACGAGAGGCTTATTTTACCATGACCTTGACCTCTGCCTTCTATACTGTCATTTTCATATGAAACTTCTTTCCTGTCTCTCCTGCATTCACTTTATGCAGAGAAGATCTAGTGATAGAAACATCTGGCAAACTTTGGCCAAAAAGAAATTGGGATTTCAGTCAGCTCTATCAGTGGGTCCCACATCAGTGGAGTCAACCAACCACAGATAGAAATATTTGCAAAGAAACTGCATCTGTATCAAATGTGTTCAGACTTTTTTTTTCTTTGTCTTTGTTCTGGAAACAACACAGCACAACAACTATTTACTCAGTTGCACTCAGCTTTATAAATAATCTAGGGAGGAGCTGAAGAGAGGATGTGTGGAAATGTGTGTTATACTGTCCTGGAGGACAGATGTCTGCCTTAGAAGTTTGTGGAAAATCCTGCACTGAGTCCTCTGTGGATACTGAGGACTGTATTGTAGAAACTCATCCATTTCTTTAGTTTACCGTAGAGAGCAACTTCATCTATAAGGGACTCCTGTGTCCTGTCTCTACACAAAGCAAACATCATACAAGCATTCCCAGAACCATGGGTCCTGTTGTAGATGAGGAAATGAAGAGCACCTAAAGACTTGGCTTCCAAGATGGAATCTAAGAGCCTGGAGAGCCCTTTACCTACCCCAGTCCTTAGAAGTGGCATCAAGAGATATGTATTCCTGTGGATTATATATAATAGTATATGTCAAACCTAAAACTTATGCTCAGAGGCAATGGGAATAGAATATGGAGTGTTCAAAAAAATATAACAACCAAAGAGAAAACATATTTAAACATTACTTGAAGTTGGACCCTTTACTAATATTAATTATTCTCTTTTAAATTTTTAAAAAACTTCATTTTAAATGTATGGCATTTTGCCTGCATGTATGTGTAGCACCTGTGTGCAGTACCAGCAGAAGCCAGAAGAGGACATTAGATTTACCTGGGGGCAGAGTGACAGAGCACACAGAAAGAACCTAAATGTGGGTGCTAGGAATTAACCCCTGGTCCTCTTCCAGAGAAAGCAGTGCTTTTTAACCTGTGAGCCCTCTCAAAAGCCTCAGTCACCCTCACTCAAGTGAGAACTAGCTTTGCTACATGAGCTCTCTACCGCTTTCTCACGGGTGCACTATGGGAAGAGACTTTTGTTAACTAATTAAAGTAACTATGAAGCACAGAGCTTTGCCTCCAGCAAGCTGGTTGTGGCAGAATGTACAGACATCCAGACTGGTGTGATGGTCAGAGAGACAGGGGGGAGGATTCAGTCATAAGCAAACTGTGCTGTACGTAGAACCTGGTGGCTTCTCTTAGGATCATAGCTTCAGAGTCAGGAGACTGGTCACTGCTGGCTGTGAGGGGGAAGCCTCTGTCTCTCCCTGCACTGTCTCAGCCCAAAGTAACTCAGAGAAGCCCCCCCCCCCGCCATCAGCTCCCACTGTGTGTGTGTGTGTGTGTGTGTGTGTGTGTGTGTGTGTGTGTGTGTGTGTAAGGTATTTCTTTCCCTTCAACCATGTTATTTACTGATTTAAGAGGGAAGTCTTGCATTTCCTCACAAGAGAAAGAAGCAGGGAACCTGGGGAACGATTATGAAAATGACAGCAAAACAACAGTGGGCAGTCTTGCTGGTCCCACCTAGGCACTGAGCCTCAGAAACAGCACTTTTGAGAGGGGCTCTTCAAAATCCAAAGAACTCTTTCTTTGACAAAATATTTTTCCATCATCTGGTTAGAATTTCTGAACTAGTGAGCTCAGATATTTAGTTTCCTCTGCAGCATTTCTGCAAGCCGGTGGAGGAAAGGTCATTATTCAGCAGGATTCAGGAATGAGATGCAATTATGGGGCCTGAGCACAGAGATAGATGATATCTCATGCAGAGCCAGGGAGCATAGAAGGCTGCTTGTCTGCCCTTGGGGCCACTGATTGGACGTGACCTGTGTGTCTTCTCATCAGGTACTCTCCTGTGTTAGAAAGAAACCATCGTGGTCCTAACAAGACAGAGCAACTGCTGCCCTTGATGCGATGCATTTTCCAGAGGACTGCACCTCTTCTTGCAGACATGTGCAGGTATGTGAGCACAAACACACATGCACACACACACACACACACACACACACACACACACACACACACACACCGCACGCACATGCACATGCACATACACACATGCGTACACACACACACGCACACACACACGCACTCGCGCACACACTCAGCTCCCAAGACCTTCTGCCTGCTGCCGGGGGAAATGCCTCTGAGATCTGAGGAGGCTCTGGAGCTGGCTGGAGCATCTGCACACTTGAGATTCTTCTTAGCGTTTGGGGCAGGGTGTGTTCAGACACTACACTGGAATCGGGTGAGGTGCCTGGCTCTCACATGTGCTTTCTTTGGCCCAATCTGCTTAATTGAGACCTGCTTTCTGGCTGGCTGCCAGTGTTCACAGCACATGTGGGCACCAGACTGACTTACCTCTATTTCTGTCAACCCCATGATACCATACCTCCCAGCTCCTAGGGGAGTAATGTGTCCAACCAGCTTTCATGAAAATGAATTGAAATTTGTAGTGCATAAATATAAGGGGTAGGCGCCCCTGTTTCTACATAGATTGCTGTACCCCACCAATGGAGATGAGAGATCAGTACCTGGCAGACACGGGTTTCTCTTTTACCATAGCTCCAAACCCACCCTAATCTACTGAGCAACTGTCAGGTTCCAGCAGCCTTGGGGACTGTGGGCAAAGGTCCCTGAGATTTTAGTTACCAGAGAGAGTGATGTGTGGACTGAGAATTGTCATTAAGACATCACTGAAGTAGATCTATGAGCAATAAAGCTCACGGAGGGGACTCGCCTCGCCCTGGGAAGTGGGGAAGAAGTCACTTCTACTCAGAAGCAACGAAGAGCATGTGTGTGTACAAGAACTTTCCAGATGAGGATCTGAATCCCACCCATGTATGTTAAGTGTTCCCACATTCCAGTTAGGGTGTCCGTGCACAGACCTGATCGTGGAAACTTGGTTGTCAGCCAGCAGGTAACGTGGAAACCTGAGGTAGTGGAGATGTGCCCATTATTACACACTCTTAGAAAATTCGCTGTATTGCACTATCAGATGTTGCTTTTAACACTTACTGTGGCAATGCACAACGCTAGCCAAACTTGATTGTGTGTTTATCTGCGTAGGTAGATACCTGTTTATGGAGTTTGGTGCCATGGAGAGTTGCAAACACCCACAGAGGGCTTGAATCACGTCCCTTGCAGTTAAGTATACGAGGTCAGGGTAGGGCGATAGGTTGAAAAATGAGAGAGAGGGAGAAAGGGATATTGTAATTTTGAGAGAGAGAGAAAGTTTACAGCTTCTATGTGTGTTTGTATTTAAGCAGAGAAAGTATTATAATCTTTAAAGTTGTATGCTTTTTAATTATTAAAGCAATATGGTAAGTTTACAAAGAGAACTGAGTTGAGCTGATCTTTTCTTTGTGAGTATTCACTTCCCTATTGGTCAGGTTTATAAGTATCTACCAGGAGAACAGACTAATATTTCAGTGTCTATATACTAGATGAAGTAAGGGAGACTTGTCTTTCCGTTACACATTTGCTTCTTTTAGACACACTCCGCAGAGCTAAAGTGTTTTTCTTTCAAGGAAGGGTAGAAGCAGGGCAACTTCTCCAGCAGACCGCAGCTGTGCCTGTGGGCTGTCTATTTATCTGACAAATTCAAGAAATGACCCTATCTATCCTATTTTGAGGAGTCCAACGTTTTCCACCTAAACTACTTTCTTTCATAACTTGTATTACCATCCTAAAAATACCCTTTTAGACCTTAAAACATTTTCTAGATAAACAACTTAAGCTTTTATGTCTCTCAACTTTGTAAACTTTACATAAGTTCCTTTTCTGAATTTGGTAACAAAGAAAACAGTGTAACTATCTAGTGTTTAATCCCATCAGAGATCTGAGAAGGATAAACTATTACTTGACTAAGCAGGAAGGGTAGAGCAAGCAACGTCGAAAACTAGGAAATGGCCGAGACAACTGTCTGCCTGGACAGCCTCCTGAAGTTCCTCTGTAACACTGGGGAATCCATCTTTGGCCTACAGGCCCAGAGTAGCTGACATACTTCTCAATGAAGCAGGGATTTTTTTCAGTGACTGACCTACCTTGTCTTGGCAAAGTTTGGCAGCCACCTTCTTTTGTGTCCTGCTTGTCCTGTGGAAAGCTTGTCAGCAGTTGAGGTAAGGGTAGTTTCTTGCCAATGACTAATTTTGCCATGATGAAATCACATGAAGTTTCTTCAATGCCCATCATTCTTTTCTGACATTGGTACTCTTAGGAGCAGACAGGTCTCATTGTCGTGAAAAGACTTACGTTACTAAGCCATCTTAAATGCCACATTCTGTAGATCTCTGAGGTTTTTGAAGACCATCTATCCATCTAAAATATGTACATTTGACCTTGAAAACATACCAAACATGACTATAAGTCTTATTATTATAGATGACTATTAGCCTGCATTTCTTAGTTATCCTAAATAGTTTGTAATAATAGCTTTCAAGGACTAGAACTTTACATTTTAAAGTGAGTTACATAGCTACAATACCTTAAACAAAAGTAGAACCACATATACAGTATATTAAAACAAAAATAACCTTAGATTTTTATCAAAATATAAAAATCCATAACAATGTAAAATATCTGCAACTAATAATTGCTTTCTAGCTTAAAAGTAGATTTAATAATCTATCCTATCATTTTTGTATCACCTTTTTATTTCTTTTCAGAAAGATAACCCTGAATCTAACCTCCTTTACTTACTTATTTCCCTGACTATGGTCAGTAACAACCTGCAACTAACCTCACTAAACAAAGACCAACATCCATAACCCATCAAATGACAAAAACAAAAACAAAAATTAAACAAGCAAACAAAAAACCCCACCCCACCCCACCCCTTGGGAATGTGGACATCATGTTCTTAAAATTACTTCCTGTTGTCTGAGGTGAAAACATCTCTAGTGGACCCTGAGAAAATTAAAGTCATGGTCAAGTCCTAGGAGAGTTAGCTATGGTCCAGTCTCCGTGTAACGGGAAAGCACAGAGCTTACCCTGGCTGGAGTAGTCTGTAAGGCTGCACCATCTCAGCTAACTGATTTGAGATTGACCTGAGTGTAGATTTTTGAGGAAACTCTAACAGAGGCATCTGAGAGGCTGGGTCATGTGGGCTACTTGTCCTCATTGGTGTTTGGTCTTTTATTTACTTATTTTTTTTCTGAAAACACACAAACTTTTAAAAGTAACGTATATCTCTGCATTAACACAAGTATGGAATGTGTGCTGTGAACAAGTCAGTTAATTTGCTCTATGTTTGAACCAGTAAAAGGCATCTGCCAACTTTATAAGTCCGTTTGGACGACATAATCAAACTATACTATAAATCTCTAGTCATGCCATGTGAGATAATGGCATGTAATAATAAGTCATAAGGACTCCGTAGCCAACAAGTTTTACCACGTCTCAGCCAGTCTGAGAGCTGTTCCCATCTAGAGGGATCAGCCTATACGTCCATCACCCATCTTAAAGTTTTTCTGTTTCTTACTCCCTGTCCACAGCCAGCCAAATCTGGTCCTTATTAATCTTGAAGGAGTCCATAGCTTTTTATTTCTGGTGGAAACAAAGGCATAACTTCTTCCCCAACACAACACATTTCCTGACTTCCAGTCTGAAGTTAAGACATCCTGGAAATATATAGGCTGGTTTAATGTAGCAGTTGTTTCTGACAATCCAATTTCTCTCCTTTTGCTCATCAGCACTTAAAAAATTTAAAGTCAGCAAACGCCATACATCCTTCTGTACCTTATTCTTTTTTTTATATTACATTCTCTTTAAAGATTTCATTGTAAACTCTTTATTTTTTCTATGACTACCTATACCCTTTCTTGTCTTTCTTTAGCACCTAAGCACATTTTCAAGCATACTGTATCTGTCCACATACCTACATACAGATAGTCAGACAAACATAATTAAAAATATTTTTTATATTTCCAATGAACGTAATATAATTAAACAGTCAATGACATGGTACCTTTAAGCTATAAAAGAAAAAAGTCACCAAATAATTCTTTATCTACCAAAATATTATCAAAAATAAAGAGACTAAAGAGTTCTTTTGCGAATTAGGAAAGTGGAGGGAAACATCACTGGCACCCTCAGGCACAAGGAAAATAACACCAGATGAAATTATGAGTCTTCACAAGGTACGAGAGAGTTAGTAACCATATAACTACGTGATAGATACATTTTTTCCTACAATTTATTCTTAAATCTCGTTGTTTAAACAAAAATTATTTTTAAGTTATGTGAGGTTTATATCATGCAATAACAAAACGAATTGGCGTCGAACCACCTTCTAAATATTTACGTTTATTCCCAGTGACAAGCGCTACTCCCAGCCTTAATGGAGAAGGAAACTTCTCTAATTGCAGACATCATGGCTGCTCAAGTCAGTGAGACTAACTGGAGTCTCAGGGCTCAGCCTTAAAGAAGACATTTGCCATTTCCCTACTGCTCAGGAGGCGACACGGAAGAGGAAGCAGGAAGAGTCTAAGAACCAGCCTATAGGGAAGAGGCCTGTGAAGAGCTGGCCTCTGGGCATAGCACAGCCATTGCAAGCACAGTCTCTCCACAGCTGGGGTTGCCTGCACTGAGCCTGCACAGGGTGGGCCTGTCAGCAGCCAGCCATAAATCTGGGAGGGCTTGGCGTCACAACCTCTTCCTGCTGAACTATGGGTACTGGTGGATTCTGGGGGAGGGACAGTTATCATCTTGAATGGCGTACCCACTGGTAACCCACTAGGCTCCAGCTCTAAACGGATCCCACACAGAGTACAGAAAAGGACACGGATGTGCGAAAGGGAACTGGGATGTGGAGGAAAGGAGGAGGTAAGACGACAGGAGTGGGAGAGAGAGAAGAGAGGATGGGTAGGGTGAGCATCAACAGGAAGCACAGTGTACATGAAAAGATGTGGCGACAATAGAAAATCATGGCACAGTAACAGTGTAGCATGATAAAGTCCTTATGCTATACAAGAGTAGCAGACCTACGAATAAATAGACTGCAGTGAGTTAAACATAGACTATAACCGGTAACCGACCACTTGACAATAATAAAGAAAACATCGAAACAAAAGTTCACTCAGTATAAAATGAAATATAATGTAAACGCTAGAAATACCCAGACTGAGAAGGTAAAGGCCTTGAGGAGCTGAGGGTGGAGTTCAGTGGGAGAGCATTTCTCTCGATTGTGGGAGTCCCTGACATCCACCTCCAACAGCCCAGAAACAAATAAGACTCTAAAATATCTGATAGACTAAAATTCAGGGATCAAATCATTGACCACATAAAACACAGGCTTGTGCGTGATATAAATCAGATGTGTAATATGAATGCAAAGACGCATTGCTTAAGAGATATTGTGGCGAGGGTGGGGGGAGCTTTGACAATCCGCACTAACACCACTGAATCTACGAGCTGACGGCACAATCCCACTATCACAACTGAGACACCAGTAGTAACTAATAGAAACACGTGATGACAGGGAAAACTTGGCCAGCACTGTCAACCGAGCCCGATTGGCACAGGCCACTCAGTGAGGCTTGTAGAGAATAATCACCAACACAAACTCTGCCATGAGCAGAAGTCAAAGGATGGAGGGCACACCAGGTGTTGTCTCTGACTAAAATGGAACTCGGCCGAGAACAACAGAACACTGTATGTAAGGAGAAGGGTAAAAACTTAATGTCACGTCTGGTGAACTGTAAATAATAAAATAATTTCCAACCAGATCGTAAGATGTTAATGAAATGTCTAGAAAGAATAAAACGTGCTTACTGAAACAGAATAACTGTTTAGAAGAGCAGAACAGAAACTTAAACAATATATTTACTCAAAGGAATCTAAAAGTGGATGACTTTGCCATGGCTCCAGCCACGTATTTAAAGAATAACGAATTCTCATAAGGCAGACATTATTCTAGTTCAAAGACAGGGAACCCCAAGAGTCTAATGTGCAGAACACATGGTTCATTTGTGGCAAAAAAAAAAAAAAAAAAAAAAAAGTGGAACGGTACATAGGAAGACGTTCACCCAGAGCAGAGTACATGAATGATTGGTGGAGAACTTTCTAGTTGTGGTATTCAGGGCAGTGGGCCCTGAGCCAGTGAGACCCCCCATTTCTAACACCCCTATAAGCAAGCATGTAAAAATCCAGAGAGAGCAGGTAGGTGCTGGTGCTGGTGAGACTCCCATTGAGACTCCCATGTAGTGTACGGGGGACTTCACCTTGGTTCAGCCACATTAACAGCAGTCTGAAGTCTATGCTGGAGAGGTGGCTCGGCAGTCATGAGCACTGACTGTAGCTTGTATGTTTTCCGCCAGCCCGCCAGCCCGCCTGCCGCCAGTCTGGGCCCACAGCCGCGCCAGCCCCAAATAACACTCTGAGACTCTGTATTTGATACAATCCTGTTGGTCAGTTACCATTATTGCTTATGAGCTAGCTCTGTCTTAATTATTAACCCATTTCTACTTATCTAAGTATTTCCAAGTGGTCGTCTTATCGGGGAGCCATGGCTGGCATCTTCCTCCCCGGTCTACATCTTGGCTCCTCCCAACTACTTCCTCCTTCCTCCTTGTCTCCTAGCCCCGCCTATCTTGCTTTCTCATTGGCCCAACGGTGCTTTATTAACCAGTATGAGAAACATATTTACAGAATAACATCTCCCATCAACTGACTGCACGCTCTAGCAAAGGGCTTGGGTTCAAGTCCCAGAACCCACAATTGTCTGCAACTCTACTGCCAGCGGATCTTACCCCCTCTTCTGGCCTCCAAGGCACTGCACACATGTGGTACACAGACTACAGGCAAAACACCATATACGTAGAACAATACCTTCAAACTTTAAAAAGTATCCCAAACAGAGAACCGAGAGCAAGCAAATACCCTGTGCATAGATATTCTAAATATTCGTTCCAGAGGAAATTTTAATTTTTAAAATTTATCGTTACTGAGTGTGTGCATGGGCCAGGGGCAGGCAGTACAGATGGCAGGAGCTGGCTCTCCCCCTCTACCTCTGTGTGGGTTCTGGGAATTAACTCAGGTGGTTGAGTTTGCAAGGTAAGCTCTGCTTACTGAGCTGTCTCTCTGGCCCCAGAGAATTTCTTATGCATGTTCAACAGAAATTACACTAAGAATTTTGTAGTTGCCTCCTCATTCAAAGTAACAACAAATCTATAAATATTGCACATGTGCATCAACAACCCTGAATGTCACGGCAAGACAACAAGAAAGTATTGTCCCCCAGCCACCAGCAGTGGATAAGCATGGTACACGTCCTGGAAAACATCACCGAAGAATCCTTCCTTCTCCTGACTTATTGACACATTTTACAGTCAGTATGTGAATCTAAGCGATTTTCTTAAGGCAAGATGGGTGCAGAATTCATGGGAGCTGCCGTCCCTGGAGGAGAGATGAGCGGTCAGGAGAGGGGCATCTAACATGGGGCTTGGCTGTGCTTTCCATAGTCAGGAACTTCGCTTGGGGGCTTCTGCTGTGAACATTTTAACTCTGCTACACCAAGGAAATACAGACAACGTGCAAAGACACAGCCGTGGCTGCATACCAGTCAAGCATTATTTACAAAAATAAGCAGGAGGCTGGAATGGGCCTATTAGTTTCCTGACCTTAATACAGTGTGTTATTAGTCATAGATTTATGAGTGTTAGATAATTAAGCAACTGAAGAGTATACATGGCATCCATATGTGCATACACACTTATACACATTCATTGTGAATGATGTGTTTCAGAATCAAAACTCTAAAACATGTCATTTGAGTTTCTAAAATAAGTCAATGCTTATTGACTTATATTATTAAATATAAGTATATATTAAATTCTCCTAGGGCACCTGGCCAATGCCTCTGCCATAAAGCAGGGAAGGTGGCATCAAGCTGAGTACCACCCAGCCTTGGGACACAGCAGCGTCCACAGCTGGTACAATTCTTGGGTTCTTGTTTCTCTGTGACCCTCGTATTACAGTCATTCTCCCAGTAGATTCTTCGGGCCCCACATCATGCTTGGTTGTCCCTGTCAGTCACCCCTCTATGCAGGAGTTGGGTTGTCCCTGTCACCCCTCTATGCAGGAGTTGCCACCTAGTCATCATCAGCTGCTCTGGGCTACCTCACTGCGGCATCTGAAATTAGACTGTTTCAAGTCAGCCCGAAGCTCTACCTCACCCTTCTGTCCCCTTGAACAAACCGCTCACATTCTCTGGGTCTGCCTCCTCGTCCGACAGTGCGAGTAGGACATGATTGTAGATTTGATCTCAGGCCTGCAGCCAGTAATTAATTTAACACATATAGTGCTTAAAAACGTTCCATGTTGGCTTTAGCCATTGCTTTTATCAAAGGATTAGGTTGATTGCATTATGCTCCCATGTTTAATACTGCTTGCTTTCTTTCTAGAGCCATCCCTCTTAGAAACTGTGACCTCTGATGAAAATTTGAGATGTAACCTAGAATAATTTGAGCTTTATTTTTGTGAGTGTTGCTCTGTTCCCTGCCCTCTTCATTTCTTATTTTTCTATTATTGTTCAGCACAAGTATGATAAAAATTACCCACATCTGTTATTTATCTTTCTGCCTGGGGCAAGGCAAATGTGTATAGTTCCCCTCAAGATAACAGGAACCATATGGAGCCAATGGAATTATATATATTATCAGTTTACAAATTTGAATTCTTCCAAAGATTGTCCACAGGCTGCCCTGGGTCCTTGGGTGTAAGAGTTTATTCTGGCATGTTTATACTCCGCAAACTGTCAGTGTGAAACACACTTGCAGCCACCACATCTCTGGTGAGGGTTCACCGTGGTTTGCAGTGGCTTCTGGGACTTTGCACCTTAGTGTTGCCTTGCAGGCCAGGCCACACCCCAGCGGCCAAGCCACACCCCTCCCAACATAAGTTAGAATCTGTTGAGTAGAAGCAGCGGTATCTGAGCTTCAGAACTGAAAGAGAAAAAAAAAAAAAGTCAGTCGGTTTTGGCCACTGCAGGGGAAATGCACACATTGAAACATAGTATTTTTGGCAGTGATTTTGTGTTCTAATTACATCATGCATATGTCTAATAAAAACTTTATCTTACTCAAATACCAGTTAGCCCTAAAGTGATGGCCCTCAAGGATATATTTAGAAATATAAGCATTGAGTTGACAAAGCCCTGAGAATCCAATCTTGTCTATCTGTCAGAGAGAGAGAGAGAGAGTGTGTGTGTGTGTGTGTGTGTGTGTGAGAGAGAGAGAGAGAGAGAGAGTGTGTGTGTGTGTGTGAGAGAGAAAGAGAGAGAGAGAGGGAGAGAGAGAGAGGTGTGTGTGTGTGTGTGTGTGAGAGAGAGAGAGAGAGAGGGAGAGAGGGAGAGAGAGAGAGAGTGTGTGTGTGTGTGTGTGAAAGAGAGAGAGAGAGAGAGAGAGAGGGAGAGAGGGAGAGAGAGAGGGAGAGTGTGTGTGTGTGTGTGTGTGAGAGAGAGAGAGAGAGAGAGTGTGTGTGTGTGTGTGTGCGTGTGAGAGAGAGAGAGAGAGTGTGTGTGTGTGTGTGTGTGAGAGAGAGAGAGAGAGAGAGAGAGAGAGAGAGAGAGAGAGTGTGTGTGTGTGTGTGTGAGAGAGAGAGAGAGAGAGAGAGAGAGAGAGAGAGAGAGAGAGAGAGGGAGAGAGAGAGAGAGAGGGAGAGTGTGTGTGTGTGTGTGTGAGAGAGAGAGAGAGAGAGAGAGTGTGTGTGTGTGTGTGTGTGTGAGAGAGAGAGAGAGAGAGTGTGTGTGTGTGTGTAAGAGAGAGAGAGAGAGAGAGAGAGAGAGAGAGAGAGTGTGTGTGTGAGAGAGAGAGAGAGAGAGAGAGAGAGAGAGAGAGAGAGAGAGAGAGAGAGAGAGAGAGAGAGAGAGAGAGAGAGAGGGAGAGAGAGAGTGTGTGTGTGTGTGTGTGTGTGTGTGTGAGAGAGAGAGAGAGAGAGAGAGAGAGAGAGAGAGAGAGAGAGAGAGAGAAACTCAATCCATTCAATCCATTCATCCAATTTTCAACTCAATTGCTATTCATTCAACAAGTTCCGTCCTGGACTTAACACAAGCTTTGTATCTGTCACCCTTAATCACATGCAGTTGGCCTTCAAACGGAGACCAGAAAGTGACCCAGGAGTTACGTTCCAGACACCAGCTGGCTCCAATTCAGCATCCTAGAGGGAGCTGAGCCCAACAGTGGGTCACTTTTCAGAGGATGGCCCTGTGACGCCGCTCTGAGGACAGCCTGCTTTGATCTCCAGTGGGCATTTTCACCCTCATGGAATCCTCTGGGGCCATAGTCCCTGACAATGGGTCTCAGTGTCTATAAAACCTTTTCCCAAGCTGTCTCTCATTGCGGAGGAACAATGGAGTATTTGAAATCTGACCCACAGCTTCGTTGCCTTCCAAAGTCAGGTTCCTCATTTCCCATTTTTGAAAATCCATTTATTTTTAAGGTTTTAATACACACATATATATTAAGCATATTCCCCCATAGCCACTGCCCTTCTGTCTCTTACCTCTATCCCATTTAATTAACCACCTCTGTCTCCCTAAACAGTTTTCCTTCAATTAATTTTCCTTTTAAAATTAATTTCCCATTCTCTGAGGATATTATACATATATACAATGAAATATGATTACATTTAGCCTCCTTTCCCCCTCCCCTCCCTCTGTAACTTCCCACACATCCACCTCTTGAGTTGAGGTCTTCTTTTATACTTTGATAGCCAAGTCCAAGTAACTCTGTTCAAAGTGAGCATGGGTGTAGACATGGGTGTTGGACTGTCCACTGGACAGTGGGAAATCCACCGTGACCATATCCTCACTGCTTATCTCACTGCTTCTGCAGCTGTCAACGGCCAAGAGCACCTCAGCTTGGAACAGGCCTATCAGTCATCTAACCATCTATACTAGGGTTTTGGCTGGCTTGATCTCGTGTCAGTTATGGGAGGATAACCATTGGTTCACAAGTGCCATGGCCGTACCATGTCAGACGACAGCATTCCACAGCCCTCTCCCCTTCATACAGCTCCTGCATTCTTCATGCTTTCTCTCCCGTGATATTCCCTTAGCTTTGGTGGCAGGGAGGAGGCTGTGGATGCCACAGTTAGTGTCGATCACTCACAGTCACTCAATCTCAGCACTTATGAGCAGTTGTGAATGCCTGCATGAACTGACTGCCACCCGCTGGACAGACTCTTCTCCATGTAAGGTCTTTCAGCCTTGGCTGATCTTGGTTGTCAGTTTGACATTCCCGAGACAGCGGCTTACTTTCCTGTGCTACAATAAATAAATAGATGTCTGATTTGGCCTCTTCTTTCTGAATGTCACATCCCCTGGTCTGGTATACACAGCCGATACCCTCCGTGCTCAGAGACAACCTCTTACCTGGGACTGTCAAGCAATTCATCAGGATAAACGGTTCTAATAATTTCTCCAGGTCCCTCAAGTCACATGGGAAGTCGAAGGTTTTCTGGATACTGGGCCAGTTCAGGCTGCATTCTGCTTCACCCCCCTCCCTTTCCATGTCAGATAATGAGCTGAGAGCCTTGTGTCTCTAAGGCCCTTCTGGGAGGCTGGGCTTCTGCTGAGGCCTTCCTCCCCCTTCTCTTTTTCCTCTTCCTCTTCCCCACTCCCTTCATTCCCTTTTTTCTGTTTCTTCCTTTCAAGCTCGAATCTCTTCAGTGATTTAGTTAGGATGATGATGACTGAGTTTTGTAGTTAGAAGGATTTAGACTTGAATTCCAGCTGTCCCCCATTTGGGTCTCCGTGGGTTTATCTCCAAAGCAGCTGTGCCAATGGGACTGAACCCACAGAACTGTAACAAAACCCTCAGAAGTCTGTGTGCAACTGAGGCCACAGCTCAGGGAAGCTGAGCCAGAAAAGGGCCCTTGCGTCGAAGAGGTTTGGTCCAGGGTGGACAACACTGCATGACCTCAGATATAAAGAGATAGATAAGTAAGTAAATAAACGAAGAGTAGAGGAGACGACACATCTGAAACGTGTAGGACAGAGCCTGGAACATGGAATGTAGCTACCAAAGCCATTGTCGTTAGTAATCTGTGTGTTATACAGGCTTGGTCACTCCCAAGATTATACTGTTAGCTGACAGCAAGAGCTTATTCACACGCCTTCTCTGCGCCCCACGATCCCAGGGACTGGTTGGTCTGACCTTGCTTTCAGCACCCAGCATAAGGCTGTAAGTGTTGGCAGTATCTGGAGGAACTGTGCTGGCACACAGCTGAGTCTTCAGACTTTCATCCTCTAGACACCTCATCCACAAATGCCACTGATAAACCGCAGGAACTGTTGCAGAGCCCTTGACCGTGGGAAGAACTAAACTCCAGCACAAGAAAAGTAAAAGAAAAGTTGATGAAAGCCGGTCGGTGGTGGCTCACACCTTTAATTCCAGCACTTGGGAGGCAGAAGCAGGCAGATCTCTAGGAGTTCAAGACCAGCCTGATCTACAAGAGTTAGTTCCAGAACAGCCTCCAGAAAAACCCTGTCTCAAAAAAAAAAAGGAAAGAAAAGGAAAGTTGATGAGTTCACAGCCAGAGAAGACGGGGAAGGGCTTGGAGCACCACCCAAGGGTCTGTTTACTGCTGTTTCCTTTTTAGCAGCATCGCAAGGCTAAGATGCTAACCTTGTAGTGAGGAGATCCTCAAAACCTCTGTGTGGGACTTCAGGGTCCTGGTATCAGCCCTTCATTTCCTCCTGGCTGTGAGTGATCCAGCACTCCCGATGCATCCTGGATGGGAACTGCTTGCTGGGTTCTCTGCAGGTGTCACTTCCAAATCTCCATGTGGTTCTAGAACCAGCGCTGCCTTTAATGGCAGTGAAGAGGCTATTTAAATTAGTTAATTGCTTAAACATTAACTGTTTCGTAGAGAAGAAAATGAAAAGGAACAGCCAAGGTCTCACTCAGCAATCCTGCAACGCCATGCAAGTCCCAGGCTCTTTCCCAGAATCCCTCTTGCCATCAGCAGCACACTGGTTTGTAGAGGGAATTTTCTCCAGGTACTGCAGCAAGTTTAGTCCCAAATAAGCAGAGAGGCTAATATTAATCATAAACTGTTTGGCCAGTGGCTCAGGCCTCTTATTGGCTAACTCTCTCTTAGTTATTAACCCATTCCTATTAATCAATATATCTCCGTGTGGTCTTGGCTTACCGGAGAATGCCTAGGCATCCTACCTTCCCACTAGCTACATGGCATCTCTCTATTGACCTACTCTCTTCCTCTCCCCAGCCTTCTCCTGGTGTGGTAGCCGTGCCTATACTTCCTGCCTGGCTACATCCTGCCTGCCCATTGGCCGAAACAGCTCTATTCACAAACCAATAAGAGAAACATATATTTACAGCCAACAGAAGTACATCCCCATCACTGGTTCTATTCTTGAACACAACACCCATAGATTCAAGATGGCTGCAAACTCTCCAGATGCTCAAGGCCCAAACCTTTCTCCTCTTACAACTTCCATCTCTATTTCTAGAGTTCATATTTGTGATCACATAAGGGCGGTCAGTAATGAAAAAAATAAGCATTACTATTACCATTATTATTATCCGCTGGGCTGGGATGGTTGAGATTGAGTGGCCTCTGCAGGCTACCTAGACACAATTATCTGGGTTATTTGTGCAAAGAAGGTGATCCTGATGGCTGGGCAGGAGCCTAGTGCTAGAATACTTGTTTAATGTCCGCAAGGCTCTGGTCCGACCTCCAAAACCTCCAAATGGGAACAAACAAGATACCAAGTAGCTCCTTGGCTAAATATAAACAGATCGCAGTGCTATCAGGAGCTTATAGATCAAGAGACAGTATCATTGGCATTCTGTGCATGGTCACGAGCAGGACAGAGATGTAGAGACAGTACTACCTCCCAAAAAGTAAGCAATAATACAATGAAGAAAAAAAAAAAAGGACAAATTCCTTAAGATCAGAGATGAGGGCATTCCAGAAAAAAGGAATTAAAGAGGAAATGGGTAAAGAGAGTTTATTTTTTAGATTCTTGAGATAAGCTAGGGCAATGTATTATTTACCTTGTGTAAGATGTAGCACAATTGACCACAGAGAGGGTCCCAGGAAGATGTCGGATAAGACCCACAGGGTACAGAGAGTCAGCACAGCCATTGCACAGCCAGAGCCTTTGCATGCTATTGCTCTGTCCTTTCCATTGCAAGAACAAAAAATGTGGTATTAGGACTCAACACCAAACGCCATGAGCTGCAAGGTCCAAGGCCACGTGAGGGTTTCTGTGCAGGAAAAGGCCACGTGAGGGTTTCTGTGCAGGAAAAGGCCACGTGAGGGTTTCTGTGCAGGAAAAGGCCACGTGAGGGTTTCTGTGCAGGAAAAGGCCACGTGAGGGGTTTCTGTGCAGGAAAAGGCCACGTGAGGGTTTCTGTGCAGGAAAAGTCCACGTGAGGGGTTTCTGTGCAGGAAGACATAAACCCATAGGAGCCCCGGAATTTCTCCAGTAAAGCTTCCGAGGTTGGAAGCTTTGGTTTGTCATTGGAGCTTTGCACTTCCTGTCAGCTGTCAAGGGCTGGCTCTTCTCTGTATTTCTTGTTTGTTCAAGACATGCCAGGCAACCTGACCCAATGAGGGTTTGCAAGCAAGGCAGAGTCAGCACACTGGCAATGTGTGGTAGGCATGGGTGGCCGGCCATCTTGACTTTCTCTGAATTCTTGTCTGGGCTGGGACATCCCTGCCCATCAGATCAAAACTGAGAAGCAGATGGCCCCAAGGTCTCCGTGGTCCCGCCTGTGAGTGGAGATGAGTGGAAACTGAGGATGCCTCTAAACATTAGCAGCATCAGACATATCACAGGATACAGCAGGTCAGGCTTCTCCACTGTGGCTGAGGAACGTGGTTGTCCACATTGTATAGACATGTCTAAATCTTCCTGGGGCCAGGATTGGAATGAGGGAGAGGTGGGGATGGCATTGCATATTTTATCAAAGGTTCCAGTTGATCCACATTCAATTTGAATCATTTCCCAAAGATGTCAAAAGACAAGGAAGCAACAGAAAGACAGAAACGATATCCAGCAGCCAGCACACCGCACACAGTACTCATACAAGAATTTCCTTTGTCCACCTCCCCTTGCTGTCTGGTTTCCACTTACAGTCTCCGCAGGAGAAGCCTTGGGAGACCTTGGGTGATCACAGGCTGGGGTAGCTTCTCCCTGGTTTTTGACGACGCTGCAAACAGGGATGCCATTTACATACTTCCCCAGCACATCTGCACCATGGAAGTAACTTTGTCTACCTGAGGAGTATTTCTATGTACATGCTGCTGCTGCTGCTTCTGCTTCCTCTCTCTCTTCCCCTCCCCCCTCCATATCTCTCTCTCTCTCTCACTCTCTCTCTCTCTCTCTCTCTCTCCCTCCCTCCCTCTCCCCCTCCCCTCTGGTCTCTCATTCTCTCTCAGTCTCTCTCTCTCTCTCTCCCCCTTCCTCTCCCTCTCCCTCTCCCCCTCCCCCTCCGGTCTCTCAGTCTCTCTCTCAGTCTCTCTCTCTCCCTCTCCCTCCCCCCCCCTCTCTTTCTCTTTCTCTCTCTCCCTTCCTCTCTGCACAGACTTCTAACTTAATAAGGAACGGCTGGATACTGTAACTTTTTGGCAGAGAGAGGGACAGAGAAAGAGAGGGAGGGAGAGTGAGAGGGAGGGAGGGGGAAGGGGATAGGAGAGGAAGGGGAGTTCTTTTTCAAGACGGGATTGTTTGTGCTCTTTGTCTGGCTGGTGCCACCTGACCCCCTGGGAAGGGTAGGGTTTCTCCACATCCATCACGCCTACAGAGGGCTGTGTCAAGAGCCCTGAGGCCCCTCCCCCTGCCCATCTATGACTGATGAGTCATACACTGTGCTCTGAGACACCCCGGCTGTCTCACAAGAGAAGGTGCATTCCTGCCTCACTGCTCAGGACACTGTAGCTTTTGTGGGCAGTCCTCTCTTGTCTCTGCATCCATAGCTCTTATCTCACGGTTGTGGAGACCTTCCTAGTGTACATGAGCAAGGCATTGCTTTTCCAAAGATGTCGGCATTCAGGCATGAGGGAAAGGATGTGCCTGAAATAAACTCAAGCCTAACAATTGACACACTGGGATCCCTGAGAGCGCTTTGCAGCACGGGCCTGAGGGGAAGCAGATGTCAGGCCAGAGCGATGTTAATCTGGTAAGAGTAGAGACGTTTCTCCAATCTGGCTCTGCACCCAGGAAAACACAGTGGAGGCTGAGCATCCTTTGTTTTGTTGGTGCTCGGTGTCTACTGCGCACTGGCAGGGCTCCAGCCTGATTTATAAACCTTTTGAAGCTCATCTGCTTATCTGTTGAAGTGAGATTTAGATAAGTCCCTCTGCAAGGAGAGATCTGGCCAATCAGAGCTGCAGCCATTAAACAGGCCTGGGACTTCCCTGCCAGGCTCCAAAGCCAGCTCATCTCATCATGGTATGGCCCAGAAGAATCTCCAAGGACTGGGGAAGCCAGCCACACTATTTCATCTCTGAGAATCCTGGCCCCAGAATTAATAAAAGCACTCTTCACTATCACATCAGATAAGATGCTAAAAGTGGCTGTCTGGTGTTCAGTTCTTCCTTCTAATGACAGCAGTATGGGACGTCCTTTATACACAAACTACATACTGGGGACTGCAAACTCGGGTTGGGCCCGATGCTAGAATGCAGAAAGGAGATGTGAGGCAGCAACAGAAAGAGCGAACTTGTCCTGTCTGAAGCCACACTCACCATTCCACACCCTGGGGAACACAAGTCCGGATATTTATTTTTTCCAAGAGAGTCCATCTATTATGACGCTTAGGTGAGAGCTTTGAATATCAGCCTTCCGTTCAGCTACAGGCCAAACATCTGTGCAGAAGAAGCAGCCCTGAACAATCCATAGTGAGTTTCTAAATAACTTCAAAAGTGTGAAATTCCCCAACATGGAGAAATGACATGTAGGACATGGTAGTGCTAATTACTTGGGTTTGATCATTACACGTCACACGTACATCAAGTCACCAAACTGTACCCCACAAACACATACCCAAACAAAGTGCAATTAGGTATGTAGGTCTAAGCCTCAGATCCCAGCACTTGGGAGACTGAGGTGAGAGAATGGTGAGTTCAAGGCCCAACTAAGCCCAAAAGGAGCAAGGTCCGGGTCAACGTGGTCCACACAGTGAGCCTCTGCCTCCAAAATCAGTCAGTCAGTTAACGAACAAGACATGAGCAAACAATATAACTTCTGAGTCTGGGGCTTGTGACGTTAGTTTTAAATCTCTGCAACAGACCAGGGCTTGGGAATGTCCATCCACACAATCTGGGGCTTTGTGAGTCAGGAGATGCCCTGGTCTTTTTGTGGAGAATGAAGCAGACCTGCCTCACACAGGCTCCCCACACCCCTTTACCGGTCAAGAAGGAGAATGCGCTATGCTTGTACCTTGAGCAGACAAGGAGGCATGTTAGCTTCCAGACTCCCAAGAGACTTGAATTGTTCTAAGCCACAGAGTTTAAGGTAATCTGTTGCAGGGAATGTGAGGAGCTGAGAACTGTACACTTGGAGTCTACTCTGACTGATAAAGCTTTGTGGGTACTGTTTAATGAAAATGTAGTTTGAGAGGCCCACCGCCACATCTTCGGGCATCCCAAGGACATAGGCAGACCAGGGGACTTTGGTCCCATGAACCTCACCCCTGTGGGTCCCGCCTGTGTTTGTATTATATGACGGAGGCTGACAATCAGCTGATCTGAAATAACGAGGCTTCCCTGGGTTGGGAGTTTGAATTCTCTGTAGTCATGGGATGCTAAAGATTGGAAGATGGCAGGTGAAGGGACAGCAAGAAAATTAGAGGTGCAAGGGGTGTGCCTTGTACAGATTGTCACACAATTCCTGCTTCTGAGCTGTAAGGACTTGTACAAGGAGCGACGGAGAATTCTGGGGGCTGAGGGTAGCTCTAGCCAGTTGCCAAAAAGGAACCGGAGCTGTGGCTGTCCAAATAGGACCACAAGAAAGTGAGCTTTGCCGACCAAGGGCTCTGTGATATAATGCCCTGACGGAGACAACTTAAGAAGGACAGGGGCTGACCGCGTCTGCGGGTCCAGAGGGTTAAAGTTCATGGTAGCAGAGTAAAGCAGGGCAGCAGGCACATCTCCTCCCACGAGGAGGAGCTAACTCAAAAAGTCTTCAGAAGCCGCAAAGCTCACCCTCTCCCAGTGACACGCCTCCTCCAACAAGACCACACTTCTAAGCCTTCCCAAACAGTTCCTCCAGCTGCAAACAAGTGTTTAAATCATAGGCCTGAGGGGCCAAATCCATTCAAACCCCACAGCCTATACCCCAAATATGGCGATGGGGACCACCTGTTCTGAGTAGTGTTTCCTGCCGGCAGGTCTGGTCCCACCGCCACGCCAGCCCCAAATAATACACTGAGACGCTGTATTTGATACAATGCTGTTGGCCAGTTACTAGTTTCTTATCGGCTTGCTCTGTCTTAATGATTAACCCATTTCTATTACTCTGTTTCCACGTGGTCTCATCTTACCGGAGAGAGGGGCTGGCATTCTTCTCTCTCTGTCCTCCATCTTGGATCTCCTCCCTACTACTACTTCCTCTCTCATCCTTGTCTCCTAGTCCCACCTATCTTGGTTTCCTATTGGTCAACAGTGCTTTATTCATTAACCAATAAGAGAAACATATTTACAGAGTGACATCTCCCATGGGAGTCCTCCAACCTCCCGATTCTAGACAGGTGATACGGCACCAGGCTGGGAGCTAATAGACCTGCATGCTGCTCTACACTAGCTGATGGTGATTTGTTGCTGCAGTAGTAGATCAGGACTATGAAAATCCTGAGCTCCGAGCGTTCATGCCATCGCAGCCCTTCCTGCAGGGTCCCTGGCATCTTCTCACTGTGTGAGGCTCACCTGTATCCCTGTCAGCACCATGCTCTGACTAAGTCCGCTGAAGTTCCTGAAAATGGGGCTCAAACAGTCATTTCCATCTCTTTCTGGTATTTTAAGAGGAGTCTTTTTTTTTTTTTTTTTCTTTTCTGCCAAGGATGTATCTAAAGCCGACTTCAGAAGGACTTGGCAGCAAACTTGACCAGTTGAGTTCTTTTCCAGAGGTTTGCTGTGAGATCTGTGAACAGGGTAAAAGTGTTCAGCACCAGTCCACCCAGGATGGGGCGTTGCCAGACTCTAAGATGGAAGGCATCATCTAAAGAGGCTACCACGAAGACCCAGACATCAGGACCAGGAAACTGGGGCAGGTGTAAGTGGGTTGGAGCAACTTGGAAGGACTTGGGATGTTACAAAATCTGTCTGCTCTGACCAGCTTCCTTTCGGGCCCCCAAAGGATGGGGTTGCCCTGACTTAAAGATTGAAGGGATCTCGGTCTTCCTGCCCAGGACCACCCCTGAGGCGAAGGAACAAACACAGTTGCTCATATTCCTGAGATTAATTCTTCCCCTCTCAAAGACTTCCAGGGTCCAGAAAACAGCTAAATAAGCCTGGGTGTAGCTCATGACACTTTACTGGATTCCATAATCCAAGTCCAAAGCTTCAAAAACAAGGTCCCTCCACCATACCACACCTTACCTGGTACACACCAAGAGCCCCCACCACACCCCACACACAACAGTTGGTTTTGACCAAAGAATTTTCTCACAGATCTCAGCCGGCCTTAGCAGCCCCTTGTGGCTGTATCTCAGAAACAGAAACCATCCCCAGATCAAACCTTTTAGCTCACCAATCCCCCGTGATAGCTTCTCCAGCCAAGGTTCCCCTGTAAACCTATTTTAAACTCTTTTAGCAGAGAAAAATATCTGGATCTCTGCCTATTTTTCGAAGGCTTAGCATCACATTACATAGCCGGAGCTTCTGTTTTTTTAATATTATGTGTCTGTGCTATTTAAACACACATGGAAAGTAGGACCTCTTCCCTAACAAACTTAAGCTGGCTGGCGCCAGCTCTGCTATGACCGTTGTGTGAGCTGTTGTCCCCACAAACTGTAGGACAAGGTCATGTGGATGTACAGGGTGGGGCCAGAGAGGAGCCTGAGATGTGGGCCTTCCCTCTGCCTGTCTGAAAAGTGCCCTAATTAGAGCTCTGACAGCAACTTTCCACTAATTACTCAAATGTCACAGCCTGCGTCTCACAGTGGACCACAGCGCTGGCCTTTGGACACAGAAATGTTATTCTCCTTATATTTGTGAAGGATTTCCTTCTCTTATTTTCCTTTCTGTAATCATGTCTTGACTTTTATATTAGTTCCTGTTTTATTACAATTCATTAGCTGGGGTTTCTATTGCTGAGAAAAAAAAAAACACCATGACCAAGAAGTAAGTTGGTGGGGAAGGGTTTACACTTCCAGATCGTAGCCCATCACTGGAGGAAGTCAGAGCAGGAACTCAAGCAGGGCTGGAACCTGGAGGTAGGAGCTGTAGTTGTACTTTCTTGACAGGAACACTGACCTGAAAATAATGACATGGAGACTTATTAATTATGAAAACTTGGCCTTTAACTTAGACTTGTTTCCAACTACTTTGTACAACTCAAATTAAACTGCTTGCATTAATATATGCTCTGCCCTGTGACTTTTACCTAGCCTCGGAATGGCATATACAACTTGCTCCAAGTCTGTTGGTGTCTCTCTGCCCCTCTTTTCCCGGAGTCCTCTCTCTTCCTGGAAACCCTGCCTATTCTCTCCTGCCTAGCTATTGACTATGCAGTACTTTACTACACCAAACACAGCAATGTATCTTCACAGTGTACAAATATCCCACAACAAGAGACCATGGAGGGAGCTGCTCACTGGCTCGCTTCCTCTGGCTTACTCAGCCTGCTTGCTTATAGAACCCAGGACCAGCAGCCCAGGGCTGGGCTAGATCCTCCCTCGTTGATCACTCATTGAGGAAATGACTTACAGCTGGATCTCACGGAGTGTTTCCCCAACTGACACTCCTTCCTCTCTGATGACTCTAGTGTGTGTCAACTTGACACACAAAACCACCTAGTATGGACAGCACGACTAAGACAGCTCTTATAAAAGAAAACATTTAATTTGGGGCTTGTTTATAGTCGCAGAGGTTTAGCCCACTATCATCATGATGGTGAGCATGGCAGAACTCATGGTACCAGAGCAGTAGCTGAGAGCTACATCCTGATTCTCAGGCCAAGAGAGGGGCTGGGCCTGGCATGAGCTTTTTCAAACCTCCAAAGCCCAGCCCAGTGACAAACTTCGTCCAACAAGGCCACCCTCTTCGTCCTTCTAAGCCTTCTCTAACAGCGCCATCCCTTGACGACTGAGCACTCGAATGTGCGAGCCTACAGAGGTCATTCTTATCCGCACAGCCAGAGGTTCAAACGGCATTCTTAACCCCGTATCTAGGCTCTGGGAACGCGTGCTGTGTAACGCTGCGTATGCCAAGAAGTCAAGAAAGAGCTGCTCAGAACAACTTCAAAGAACCGAGATTTATTAATCGAGACTGTATGGGGACTAAAAGATGACTCAGCAGTTAGGAGCACCAGCTGCTCTTCCAGAGGACCCCGGTTCAGTCCCAGCACCTACAGTAATGGCTCACATCCAGCCTTGTGGGACCCAACACCCTCTGCTGGCCTCCTCAGGCCCGAGATGCAGAGTGGTTCACAGACATAAGACTCACACACACAAAGTAAAATTAAAATAAGCATTGCAAAGCGATCTGTTATATCTTCTACACATATGAATAGTGTCCTAAAGACCTGTTCAAAATTTTCCACTCCTGAAAGGCACAAGTTGTCGACCATGTGGATACCACAGGGGAAAACTCCTGAGTGGTGATGGCCCGAAGGTCCCAGACTCAGTCTAGGCAAGAGAAGCCAAATAATGCAAGGATGTGAATTATATTCCAGCACATCATGGGCACACGTGTGTGTGTGTGTGTGTGTGTGTGTGTGTGTGTGTGTGTGTGTTGAATATTTGTGTGCACAGGTGCACAGACACATATAGGTGTGCATGTGGATGCCAGAGGTCAACATCAGGTATCTGTCTTCATCTCTCTCCATCTGACTATTTTGAAACAGATTCTCTTATTGGTTATTCTGGATCTGGAGCTTACTCTTTTGAAACAGATTTTCTTAGTTTGGTTGTTCTGGAGCTTACCGCTTGGGCTCGCCTGACTGACACCACCTCCTATGTACTTTAAAGCATCTCTGGACTTCTTATAATACCAAAATAATGCAGATATTGTGAAAATAGCAGTAAACTATTGTAGAGAATGATGGTAGGAAGTATTCTGTGTCTGGTACAAAAGTCCTTTGAGGTGTGTGTGTGTGTGTGTGTGTGTGTGTGTAGAGCACATGTATTGAAGCGCTTGCACATGCGTGTGGAGGTCAGAGGACCGTCTTGTGTGTCAGCTCTCATCTTTGTTTTGAGACCAGACACCACAGACATCAGGCTAACTGTCCCACATCTTCTCCCCGGCCCATTCACCAGTATTAACTTTCCAGAACTATTTTCAACTCACAGTTGGTTGGATCTGAACCTGCAGATATGGAGAGCTGGCTGTTCATGTAGAGGAATTAATCCTGTGACTACAATAAAAGATCCGATCAGTTGCAACATATTTAAAAGCAAAGAACAAAGGATTTCACAAGGCAGCCACTGAGGGCCAGAGCGTGTCATTTATGGGAAGAGCTGCATTATGTGTAGAGCTGTAAATTGTTATAAAATGACAATGGTTGGAGCCGGGCGCTCTGAACCTGTTGGACGTGGCTCCAATGGGGCCTAAGGCTTTGCTTTACAGAATGGTTTTCTCGTTAATTCCTGAAGACAGGCAGAGTTGCTGTGGGAATTCACTCCACCAATAGATTTGGGGTACTGGCCTTAGGGCATGGCTTCTTGTCTGCAGACATAACCCCTTATAAGGAAAAGGGAGGGGTTGTTCTCTCTTGTGCAGTGGTGGGAGATAGGGTTGCTCTTCCATTGACCCCAGGGCAGGACAGAAGGCCATGGTGTCTCTCTACCTTGCAGTTATTTGGGGAAAGAAGAGCGTGGGGGCAGGGCCTCAGTATCCCCTCACAGGTACCCTGTGGGTCCAGTCTCCTCATTTCATCCGTCTCTCCAAGCCTCCCACCGTCTTCCAACAGTGTCACTGCTTATGGTCCAGGCTTTAGCACAGGGACACAGGGTGCGCCTCAACCACAGTAGACACACAAAAAATACTTTTACTTGCAGAATTTATAAGGTGTGGCTGTTTATTGTCAAAGTTGTGTTTGAGTATAAGATATCCATACGCGGATGTAAAATCCTGAAGCATGTGCCTTTTTGAAATGGAGAAATATTAAAAGAAGAAGGTGATGCTAGGATGAGAAGGTTGTTATTCTGTTATTAGTGCAAACGGTTTACCACCTGTGCCTGTAGGTCCCACACCTGTGGACTCAACCACTGTTATTTGGAAAGTATTTAGACATAAAATTCCATCTGCCCTGAAAAGTACAAACAAGCTTTTGTGACTATTTCCAGGGTAATTAATTACACAACCACTTACATGATGAAGAAAGAGAAATAATCCAAAAGTACGCACAGTGCTCAGGAGTATGCGTGTAGGTCGTGTGCAGCTCCTTCTCCACTTTGTCATCTAAAGACTCTTGCATGCTTGCATTTTGGCATTCTAGAGGGTTCTGGACATTAAACTGTGGATCCAACAATATGACTGCCTTCAAGTGGGGCTTGACCACACAAAACAGTGTGTGAACGCATCTCATGAATCTAACCAATAAAATGCATTGCAGAGAATATCTTTTGGTCCAGTTTCATGCTGCGACTATCAGAAAGGAAAAAGTAACTCCAGAGCAAGGCGTCGCCAATCCAAAAGAGAATCTACCCTCCCCGGAAAACAATTTACAAGATACCTGAAGTGTCTGAAGGAAGGATCACAGCGAGAATACACATTGTAACACCGTTACCTCGCGAGGAGAGCTAGGAGTCCGTAGGGGGATGCGATATGTTCTCTTTTTGTCCAACGAGGTGCACTTCCATGACTTCCCACAAAACAGCTGCAACAAACACCGCAGCCAGGCATCTGGATTTCTTAGTGGTGACTTGAGGGTTGTGGCTAGTGAAACTTTATGAAATAATACTTGTCATGTTGTAAAAAGTACCCTCGGCTGTTTATTGGGATTTTAAAGACAGAAGGGAAAGGTGCTCTGAGCACATGACTCTGGCCTGACTAGAAGAAAATGCTAAAAGGAACAAATAGAGGACGTGAAGGTATGGTCAGCCAGAGCAGACTCGGAGCCCACATTTGGGTTCACCAAGGGTCACGGGACCGGTTGTGATGGCCGGAGCATAAGCATTTGGTCAGTTGACATCATTAGCAATAACTTGCATGTTCTTTTAAAAATGTTTTTCTGTGGAGAGCAAGCATTGATCCAGGGACTGCGCTTAAGGGATCAGGAAGATGGAGAAGGACATGTCCTAAAGATGTTTTTTGTTTTTACCTCTCACAAAACAGGACTGTCAAAATGAGCTCGGGTCAAACAAACCATGAATTGTGTCATCTCAAGACGGAAAAGCTGGCTGCTTTAAGAACAGTAGACATTTCATCATACTTGAACATCTAACAGAAAGAGCTGAACTTCAAAATCTACAAGTCTTTCCAAGTTAAACACAGAGGGTCAGGAGGAAAAAAAAAAAACAAGCTGACAAGTTATTACCCAGGAAAGCCAACCTGGAGGTAACTCGGCGAATACAGATTACCATTGACAAGGGAAGACATGATTTATTCTCCCAGCGAGCCTTTTTATATGAGTGGGCAACAAGGAACTGTCAGCAGGGAAAGGCTTTTAGATGACGCAATTGAAGGTACAAAGGGCTACTGAGGAGTCCACAGAACTGTGGACCCCCACGAAGCATTGTACTTTCTCAGCTGAAGCAGAGGGATGGCTGTGGAACACATTCAGGGGAAGGAGAGTGCTTAGCTTGCGGAAGGACGGAATGGAGGGACAGCGCCCATCTCTTCCTGTCTCACTTTCCCTTGTTTCTCTGGGTCCCTCTCTCCTCTCTGGAGCACACACAGTCTGCCTGTACCTCCTGCATCAGCTCGCACACTCGCCCAACTCTCCTACCTTTGATGTGGACGTTGGCCGATGCTGCCAAAAGTCTCCGCCTGCCTCAATTTGCCTGGCTGGGAGCAATGCTTGGTCTGCTGCCTCCGTGGACTGGGAAAGAGTGGGGTAGATGTTGGTTTGTGACCTGGCTGCACACATCCTTGATGCAGGTGTGATCAGATTCCCATCTATGTAAGAAGTATCTGAAGGCAATTATACCCTTAGAAAACGCGTTTATGCTCTAAATCTGTCAACCTTGACTCTGCTCTGCCGGCTCTCCAACCTTTTCCATGGCCCAAAGCTCTGTGAACCTTTTGGGAAGCCTAATCTTCCCCTCAGGTTTTTTTTTTTTTCAGTCTGATCTTTGCGCACCACCAGCTCCTCACATTTAGGAAGCTTTCTGGGTATGAGGAAGAGGTCAGACATGGCAGACTTGTACATGCTGCCCCTTGACCTTTAGGCTGGAACGCAGGCACAGAGGAGCGACAGTCAGAGCTAACAAGCATACCAGCGTGGCCCACACCATGACCCTGAAGTCCCAGAGTCTCATCTAAAGTCGGAGGATCAGGAATCATCCCTCAGCATCTCCCAGACTTGTTTTATGCAAAGGACTATCAAAGCCTTCCTTACTCTCCAACCTCCTCCTCCCCTTTCTCTCTCTGTAAGCCCCAGGGAATGACCACATTGGTTAGAATACTGTGAGTTACACAGATAAGCTGCAGACTCACTGAGAGTTCAAATTCACCCCCAAGGGCCACCATCCTCTCTTTCTGGGGTAAAGAGGACACCTGACCATTGAGATTATTTTGTTGATGAAGAACCTGCAGGCATCAGTCGTGTGATCATGTGGTAAGTGTGTGGTCATATACATAGTCAATAGTATTTTATACTTAGTAACCCAGTGGCATGTGTGTACTGAGGTAGGGATATATGTTTAAAACATGAAAATCCACCCAAGTCAACAAGAACACCAATGCTCTGGTACGAAGACCAAGCAAGACTCTGAAAATCATCAGCAGAATCACAAGGACTTCTGGGAACTTCTGTGTGTCTGAGTAGTGAAGTGATCTTAGCTTCAGAATAGTCTGTAACTTGGGCAGGTGCTGTCTTCGGTTCTGCGAGTCCTGTATTTTCTAGGGAGGTGAATATGCCAGTATGGGCATGTATGTGTGAGTGTGTGTGAGTGTGTGTGTGTGTGTGTGTGTGTGTGAGAGAGAGAGAGAGAGAGAGAGAGAGAGAGAGAGAGAGAGAGTGAGTGTGTGTGTGTACATGTGGTATACATTTGTGTGTGAGACTGTGTGTGTTCATGCATGTATGTGTGTGTGATTGTGTGTGAGTATGTGTGTGTTCATCTGTGAGACAGAGTATGTGTAAATCTGTGTGTATGGGAGAGTGGGGGGCATTATGCGCATGTGTATGTCTGTGAAAGAATGTGAGTGTGTGAAGTGTGTGTGAGGTACGCATGTATGTGTGTGTGAGTCTGTGTGTGTGAGTCTGTGTGTGTGAGTCTGTGTGTGTGGTGTGTGCATGTGTCACTACTTGTGTATATCTATGTGTGTGTGTGTGACTGTATTACATGTGTGTAAGTATGTGTGTGTTCATCTGTGAGAGAGTATGTGTAAGCCTGTGTGTATATAAGAGTGGGGAGGCATGTATGTGTGTATGAGTGTGTGTGTCTGTGAAAGAATATGTGTGAGAGTGTGTTATGTGTGTATGTGAGGTGTGTGTGAGGTATGAATGTATGCATGTGTGAGTATGTGTGTGTATGTATGTGTGTGTGTTGTGTGTGCATGTGTCACTACGTGTGTATATCTATGTGTGTGTGTGTGACTGTATTACATGTGTGTAAGTATGTGTGTGTTCATCTGTGAGAGAGTATGTGTAAGCCTGTGTGTATATAAGAGTGGGGAGGCATGTATGTGTGTATGAGTGTGTGTGTCTGTGAAAGAATATGTGTGAGAGTGTGTTATGTGTGTATGTGAGGTGTGTGTGAGGTATGAATGTATGCATGTGTGAGTATGTGTGTGTATGTATGTGTGTGTGTTGTGTGTGCATGTGTCACTACGTGTGTATATCTATGTGTGTGTGTGACTGTGTTACGTGTGTGTGTTTATCTGTGAGAGAATGTGTGAGTTTGTGTGTGTATGTATGTGTGATTGTGTGTGTATCTGTTTGAGAGCATGTGTATTTCAGGTTTACACACATGCACCATGTATGAGAAATTATTTTTCTAAGAAGAAATCAATTAGAAAAAATCCATGGGTTGGAATCAATCTTTAATTATATTATAAATATTTTGTAACTAGAAATAAAAACATATGGACTTCATTCAAAAGCAGGTTTTGATTTTAGAGCTCAACTTATTAACAACCCAAATGTGAGATGACCAAGTGGTTTCAATATTAAACTGCTCAGCAAATCTTAAAGTTGAACTTTTGTTTTTAGAGTAAGAACAGTGAAGCTTAGTTATCACTTGAATTGTTTTAGGACTCTGTGAACATTCCAGGAACTGGTTAGTAACTTTGCATTTCTGAATAAAAGTCTAGGTAGTAATTATGATCGCTGGGGGAGTGGCAGTATGGGTGGGGTCATGAATAAATCCAAAGAGGTCAGTGTTGCAACTCCTGCACAGGACCTGGAGAAGTTCCTCACCTCTGCACAGGACCTCAGAACTCAGAACGCCGGCTCTAAGGCATAGAGTAGTTTGGGGAAGAAAAGAAGTTTTGTGCATTCTCTGACTTTATCTTTATAGCATTGAGAGAGAGAGAGAGAGAGAGAGAGAGAGAGAGAGAGAGAGAGAGAGAGAGAGAGAGAGAGAGAGAGAGAGAACTCGGGACTCAGGGAAAACCGAAGCCAGAGAAAGAGAGGGAAGGGGTAAGATCAGCAGGCGTGATAGATACATCGAGATAAAGGGGCCTCTGATGAGTGCAATGCAGACTCCACCAAAACCCAAAACCCAACATTTACAGCTTTAAACTCCTTAACAGCAAGCATGGCTTGTGTTTGCAGAATGCTGTTTACTGATATTTTCTGTTCTAAAGTCAGGAGGGAGGGGGAGAACGACCTCTGGTGACTGTTCAGTTTATCGCCAGGGTTGGTGTTTCAACGCTGCTGAGAGAGAAATACCTGAAATATAATTTCCAAGCCTGCTAAGACATCCAATTGTGCGCATTCTTTGAAACAAATTAGTGTGATACCCAAAGGTACCAGAGAGACTATATACTTGACATTCTGTGATTGATATTACAAGGTTGACTGGGTAATGGTGTGGCCAGTGGCAACCAGCTAGCCTACAGTATTGGTGGGGTTTCAAGAGAGATAAAGGTAAAAATGGACACTACACTTAAATTTTAAAAATACAAGTGCACGCAAGGATCACAGGTAAATTAAGCTTGCCCCTGATCTAAGAAGAGAGGCAAAAATAAATTGAATATTCGGCTGTCTTCCTCTACGCCAGGGGAAAAGGGGGCGTCTATGCTGGGGCAGTAAAAGAAGCAGGGGTAACAGAAAATGGAAAGAAGCAGGAAGTGAGGAAAAGCAGGAAGTAGAAACAGGGTGTGGAAAAGAAGGAAGTGAGGGAAGGCAGGAAGTAGAAGCAGGGTGTAAGGAAACAGGAAGAGAGGGAAGCAGGAAGTGGAAAGGGGTCTGGAGAAGCAGGGTTAACTCAAGTAAGAGATCTGAAGTGGCTGGGCCTCCCCACACACACCTGACTCCCCTCTCTCTGTCTCTCACACCTGACTCCTCTCTCTCTGTTTCTCTCTCACATCTGACTCCTCTCTCTCTGTCTCTCACACCTGACTCCTCTCTCTCTGTCTCTCTCTCACACCTGACTCCCCCCCTCTCTCTCTCTCACACACCTGACTCCCCTCTCTCTGTCTCTCTCTCACACCTGACTCCCCCCTCTCTCTGTCTCTCTCTCACACCTGACTCCTCTCTCACTGTCTCTCTCTCATACCTGACTCCTCTCTCTCTGTCTCTCTCTCACACCTGACTCCTCTCTCTCTGTCTCTCACACCTGACTCCTCTCTCTCTGTCTCTCTCTCACACCTGACTCCTCTCTCTCTGTCTCTCTCACACCTGACTCCTCTCTCTCTGTCTCTCTCTCACACCTGACTCCTCTCTCTCTGTCTCTCTCTCACACCTGACTCCTCTCTCTCTGTCTCTCTCTCACACCTGACTCCCCTCTCTCTGTCTCTCTCTCACACCTGACTCCCCTCTCTCTGTCTCTCTCTCACATCTGACTCCTCTCTCTCTGTCTCTCACATCTGACTCCTCTCTCTCTGTCTCTCTCTCACACCTGACTCCTCTCTCTCTCTGTCTCTCTCTCACACCTGACTCCTCTCTCTCTGTCTCTCTCTGACACCTGACTCCTCTCTCTCTGTCTCTCTCTCACACCTGACTCCTCTCTCTCTGTCTCTCACACCTGATTCCTCTCTCTCTGTCTCTCTCTCACATCTGACTCCTCTCTCTCTGTCTCTCACACCTGACTCCCCTCTCTCTGTTTCTCTCTCACCTGACTCCTCTCTCTCTGTCTCTCACACCTGACTCCCCTCTCTCTGTTTCTCTCACACCTGACTCCCCTCTCTCTGTCTCTCTCTCACATCTGACTCCTCTCTCTCTGTCTCTCACACCTGACTCCTCTCTCTCTGTCTCTCTCTCACAGCTGACTCCCCCCCTCTCTCTCTCACACCTGACTCCCCTCTCTCTGTCTCTCTCTCTCACACCTGACTCCTCTCTCTCTGTCTCTCTCTCACATCTGACTCCTCTCTCTCTGTCTCTCACACCTGACTCCTCTCTCTCTGTCTCTCTCTCACAGCTGACTCCCCCCCTCTCTCTCTCACACCTGACTCCCCTCTCTCTGTCTCTCTCTCTCACACCTGACTCCTCTCTCTCTGTCTCTCTCTCACATCTGACTCCTCTCTCTCTCTGTCTCTCACACCTGACTCCCCTCTCTCTGTTTCTCTCTCTCTCTCTGTCTCTCACATCTGACTCCTCTCTCTCTGTCGCTCTCTCACACCTGACTCCTCTCTCTCTGTTTCTCTCTCACATCTGACTCCTCTCTCTCTGTCTCTCACACCTGACTCCTCTCTCTCTGTCTCTCTCTCACACCTGACTCCCCCCCTCTCTCTCACACACACCTGACTCCCCTCTCTCTGTCTCTCTCTCACACCTGACTCCCCCCTCTCTCTGTCTCTCTCTCACACCTGACTCCTCTCTCACTGTCTCTCTCTCACACCTGACTCCTCTCTCTCTGTCTCTCTCTCACACCTGACTCCTCTCTCTCTGTCTCTCACACCTGACTCCTCTCTCTCTGTCTCTCTCTCACACCTGACTCCTCTCTCTCTGTCTCTCTCACACCTGACTCCTCTCTCTCTGTCTCTCTCTCACACCTGACTCCCCTCTCTCTGTCTCTCTCTCACATCTGACTCCCCTCTCTCTGTCTCTCTCTCACATCTGACTCCTCTCTCTCTGTCTCTCACATCTGACTCCTCTCTCTCTGTCTCTCTCTCACACCTGACTCCTCTCTCTCTCTGTCTCTCTCTCACACCTGACTCCTCTCTCTCTGTCTCTCTCTCACATCTGACTCCTCTCTCTCTGTCTCTCACACCTGACTCCCCTCTCTCTGTTTCTCTCTCACCTGACTCCTCTCTCTCTGTCTCTCACACCTGACTCCCCTCTCTCTGTCTCTCTCTCACATCTGACTCCTCTCTCTCTGTCTCTCACACCTGACTCCTCTCTCTCTGTCTCTCTCTCACAGCTGACTCCCCCCTCTCTCTCTCACACCTGACTCCCCTCTCTCTGTCTCTCTCTCACACCTGACTCCTCTCTCTCTGTCTCTCTCTCACACCTGACTCCCCTCTCTCTGTCTCTCACATCTGACTCCTGCCCTCCCCCCCACACACCTGACTCCTGTCCTCTCTCTCTCCCTCTCCCCCTCCCTCCCCCCCTCTCTCTCTCTCTCTCTCTCTCTCTCTCTCTCTCTCTCTCTCTCTCTCTCTCGAGCTATTCAGCAAGAAACTCCTGAAAAACTGGGTGTGGGGATATTTGAAAAGTTGTGAAGTAATTTTGCCACCCTCCCCCCTCTCCTGCCTAAGTGATCAAGAGTTTGAAAAGTTGTGAAGTAATTTTGCCAGCCTCCCCCCTCTCCTGCCTAAGTGATCAAGAGTTTGAAAAGTTGTGAAGTAATTTTGCCAGCCTCCCCCCTCTCCTGCCTAAGTGATCAAGAGTGATCAGATTGGGCATCGTTAGAATCACCATCCTCAGTCCAGCAGCTAAGCGTTGGCTCTTCCTCTAGCAAAGAAGCCAGATCTGACTGGCCTAAGGCACTATCCGGGGACACCTCCTTCTCACCCATCCGTTCTGCTCGGCTGCTCCATACACAAGCACGGACACATGCACACTCCGTTCTCAAAGCCCGTGACGCTGCCTGGCTTATTGCTAGACCATAATACTGTGGCACTGGAGGGTGGGGGCCATGCCAAGCTGACTTCACCATGATGGTATCAGATCTGGGCTTTGAGTTACTGGTTTCAACACGCTGACGTTAAAGCCATCCCACTCCTCCAGCTCACCTTGTCTGTGAGCATTAATTGGCGAGCATTAATCCAGGGGCTAAAGAGCAAAGGATCATTTCAGGGCCCGGGAGATGAGGTTCCCTGGGCCAGTCGCTCCCGGTAAGCCCTGCAGAGCACGTTGTGTATGCTGAGTGGAGACGTGGGAGACAAAGAGCTCTCGGTTTACCAGCTAGAAGGCACCGGTCCCACACACATGGAAGTCCACCAGGCTTCCTGAGTATGGGTACTCATTGAAGATTAATCATTGTTGAGAGAGAGAGAGAGAGAGAGAGAGAGAGAGAGAGAGCCTGTAATGAGTGCTTGTGACAAAACTGTGTCCCAGTCTTTTTAACAATTGAACTTTCCCAAACTCCCTTTTTCCGTTTTATTGAAAATAGATTTTCCCCCTCACATAATGTCTCTAGACTACAGTCTCCCCCCCCCTCAACTTCTCCCAGTTCCCCCCACTCCTCTCCCATTCTGATCCACTCACCTTCTGTTTCTCATTTTAAAACAAGCAGACTTCTAAGGGATAATAATAAGATAATACAGAACAAAAACTAATACATCAGGACTGGACAGAACAAACCAACGGAAGGAAAAGGGCCCAAGAGGAGGCACAGGAGTCAGAGACTCACTCATTTGCATAATCAGTAGTTCTATGACAACACTAAACTGAAGTCACCATGTAAGTGCAGAGAACTTGGTGCAGACCCGCGCAGGCCCTGCCTCAGAGGACCAGGTGCAGACCCATGCAGGCTCTGCATGCTGCCTCAGAGGACCAGATGCAGGCTCTGCATGCTGCCTCAGAGGACCAGGTATAAACCCATGCAGGCTCTGCATGCTGCCTCAGAGAACCAGGTGCAGACCCATGCAGGCTCTGCATGCTGCCTCAGAGGACCAGGTGTAAACCCATGCAGGCTCTGCATGCTGCCTCAGAGGACCAGGTGTAAACCCATGCATGTTACAGCAGGTCTCCCCCGCCGGCCTCCCGGTCCCACCGCCACGTGGGCCCACAGCTGCGCCAGCCCCAAATAACACTCAGAGACTCTGTATTTGACACAATCCTGTTGGCCAATTACCATTACTGTTTATGGGCTAGCTCTGTCTTAATTAACCCATTTCTACTTATCTAAGTATTTCCACGTGGTCGTCTTATCGGGGAGCCACGGCAAGCGTCCTCTCTCCTTAGCGGGCTACATCTAGACCCCGCCTTCTACTTCCTCTTTCTTCCTCCTAGTCTCCTAGCCCCGCCTATCTAGTTTTCTATTGGCCACAGTGCTTTATTAACCAGTATGAGAAACATATATACAGAATCACATCTCCCATCATCTCCTCTTTTCTGTCTAAAGTAAAAGAAAGGGTTTAACCTTAACATAGCGAAATATACCATTCAACAGTTATCAAATAAGAATCACAGTTAACAATATTTAGTCCATTAACATTTTGTAAGACTTAAAGAAAATATCATCTATCCTATCTTTGTGAGTCTAAAGTCCTATATGTAACTTATCTTTAATCCTTAATAAGGAAAACTATAACCATAACTATCTGTCTTCAACTCCTTCAAAGACCACAGAAGGATAATATATAAACTCTAGAAATGACAGAGACAACGCATTGCCTGGTCAGTCACCTGAAGTTCTTCTGTAATGTTCCATCTTCAGCCCATAGGCCATAGTGTGTGTCCAGACTCCTCAGCAAAGCAGGAAACTTTTCTCTGTGTCCTGTAGACTGTCTGGCTGTCTGGCAGCCTTGTCCATGAAGCAGGAATCCTGTAGCAATGTCCATCTTGCATCAGCAGTCACCTTTTTTGTGGGTCCTGCATGTCCAGTTTCTACAACATAAAGTCAAACAGTCCAGAAGAGCAGTACCTTGCCCAAATGGCTAGTCTTGCCATATTAGAAGCAAACTTCATAACACGTTTCTTCAATGTCCATCTTCCTTTTTGATGCAGGTGGTATTACCAGGAGCAGTTATGCCTCATTGTCAAGAAAAACCCTAAACAATTTTAAATGCCATATTCTGTAGGTCTTTGAAAGGTTTGAAGAATGCGTATCCATCTCAAATACATCTCTGTATATCTAGAAATCCTACCTAACTTAACTCTAAGTTGACTATCATAGGTAACTCTCTAATCTGTACTAAATTATACATTACATTTTCCAATGAGCTATATAAACACAATACCTAAACAAGAGGAGAAATATACATATCACAAAATTGACCTTAAATTGTATCAATAAAAGAAAATCCAATCCAAAGCAAAGTATTCATATCTATACCATAATTCCCTTTTTACCTTTAAAAAGATTGTTTGTGGTTATAGCCATTTATAACCAAGTCCATTTAAATGAAAACAAACATTTATAAACAATATTTGGGAATTTGGGCGTCGTTCTTTCCAAACTACTTCCTGCTGGTAGAGGACGCTGTCATGGGGGTCCAAAGAAGACATAGAAATCTTGGCTGTAGTCTGCAAGGCTTTGTCTCAACTGTTTTGAATGCTGGATCATCTGGGACATTGTTTCAGGGGGTCTGGCTTGATCAAACCACATAAGTCTGGAAGAAATCAATAGCTTTTCATTTTCTGTGGAAACAAAAATAGAAATCCTTTTCCCCAGTAACTTGTCCTTAGGCTTAAATTTTGGAGTCAAAGCATTTTTAAAATATATAAATTGAATTAATCCAGCAGCATTTCTTTTATTAGTAGTTGTTATTTTTTCAGCAATCAAATAATTTAAAGACAACAGAAGCGCGTATAATATCCAAAATCTCTCTGTGTTTTCCATCTTTACGTGGCTTTTTTATTACTCTATTTATTCTACTTCTATTTTTATATATTTTGAGACAGGGTTTCTCTGTGTAACTTTCATCTGTCCTGGAATTCAGTGCATACCAGGTTTGCTTTGAAATCACAGAGATCTGCTTGCATCTGTCTCCCTAGTGCTGGGCTTAATGGTGTGCACCAACACAGCCATCCATTTAATTCCTTTTTTCTTTTTAAACCATTGTATCCGGTTTCTTTTTCTCTCCCAAGCCAGCGTATTTTTAAAAACACAGTGTAAAGCTTTATTGCAGCTCTCCTACACACCAATGAATTGTTAGCAGAGCTCTTTAAAAGCCAGGCAGCTTTTTGCCGCTTATGCTAATTTTGGAAACTTCCCTTAAAGGAGCCACGCAAATCTCTGTCTACAGCAAAACAAATCCAATCAAGAAAATGCTGCTATCAAGAAGTCTCTGTTCCCTTGTTTCTAAAAACTATTTTTTAAGCTTTTGTTAAGTTTTAAATGAAAGTTCTCAATCCCACTTCTGACACCATTATGTTACAGCAGGTCTCCCCCGCTGGCCTCCCGGTCCCGCCGCCACATGGGCCCACAGCTGCGCCAGCCCCAAATAACACTCAGAGACTCTGTATTTGACACAATCCTGTTGGCCAATTACCATTACTGTTTATGGGCTAGCTCTGTCTTAATTATTAACCCATTTCTACTTATCTAAGTATTTCCACGTGGTCGTCTTATCGGGGAGCCACGGCAAGCGTCCTCTCTCCTTAGCGGGCTACATCTCGACCCCGCCTTCTACTTCCTCTTTCTTCCTCCTAGTCTCCTAGCCCCGCCTATCTAGTTTTCTATTGGCCACAGTGCTTTATTAACCAGTATGAGAAACATACACACAGAATAACATCTCCCATCACATGCAGGCTCTGCATGCTGCCTCAGAAGACCAGATGCAGGCTCTGCATGCTGCCTCAGAGGACCAGGTGCAGACTATGTATGCAGGCTCTATGCATGCTGCCTCACAGGACTGGGTGCAAACTATGCAGGCTCTATGCATGCTGCCTCAGAGGACCAGGTGCAGACCCATGCAGGCCCTGCCTTACAGGACCAGGTGCAGACCCATGCAGGCTCTGCATGCTGCTTCAGAGGACTGGGTGCAGACTATGCAGGCTCTATGCATGCTGCCTCACAGGACTGGGTGCAGACCCGTGCAGGCCGTGTGCACACTGCCCCAGTCTCTGTGAGCTCAAGAAAGCTTTTATCATGTTGATTTAGCAGGCCTTATTTCCATAGTGACCTCCATCCACTCTGACTCTTATACTACTTCTGCTCCTCTCCTGTGGGGTTCCCTGAGCCCTGGGTGGGGTGGTTGATAGAGACATCCCTCTTAGCGCTGAGTGTTGCAAGCTTCCCTCACCCATGACAGTGCTGATCCAGAAGTTAGCAGACCCTGTAGGAACTGTCCAAGCACGGGAATGAACAGTCACTAGCAGTGCTGGCCTGCCCCACCACGTTTCACTAGTACGGGAAGACTGACTGTGGGTATCTGTCACTCTGACCACGCGAGTGTGCTGCGTCCTTCTGAGAGTGACATCAGAGCCTCTGTGGCCGACGTTGTGCTGATCTGGACGCTATGACTCACAGGGACATCAACATTTGCAAACATGGCACTGTGTAGTTCTTAGAGCCAAGCATTCCCCTCTCCCTCATTCTTTTTGCTGAGTTGCTCTGCCCTTATCCAGAATTCTCTACTGCCTCATGCCCACCAGCACCTCCCCACGAAATTAAATCCGCTGAAATGTGTCAGGGCAAAGCTTCCAGGAAGCCATTTTTAAAACTGTAATGCATTTCTAAATAATTATTAAAGGATCTTGTTATTTCCATTTTTGAGAAATCTGCACATGAGATGAGACCAGAATATCTAAGCAACTGCTTTTCTTTGAGGGAGTATGTTGATATATCCTGAAAATAATTTCCAAACCACTGTGAGATGTTTGAAGTTGTTTTTCCTATCTAGACAATGTGTGTGGTTCGAAAAGCACATTCACTAAGTGTGTTGTCCTAGATGGGCCTGGCCAGGTGATTGGAAATAAGAAACAGAACCACCTCCACTGCCCATCTCCCCCAGCTGAGGGGCTACGGTGCATTCCAAAGGTACATTTTTTTTTTTTTTTTTTTACTTTAACACTCTGTGTGGCCTTGCTCAGTTTAGACTTGAACCCGGTTCAAAAAAAAAAAGCCCTAGTGGAGAAAAGGATTGTGCAAGAGTTGGGTGTTTATATTGCACTGTACATTCTTGACAATCTGGCTATGTGATCCATAAACACGAATCTTAAATTTTATGAGATTACCAATCAACTTTTCGGCAAATATTACAGACTGCGAGTCAAAAATGGAGAAAATACTAGATAAGCCAATATAAGCCCTAACAGCGTTTATATAAAACAGTGAACACAAGTGCATTTATCAAGCCAGTAAAGCAAACGTTTATGGAGTGTCTACTTGGGGCATCATCCCGTTGCTAGGTTACCAGAGGATACTTGCATGAGCAGGACCTGGTTCTGGGCTCTCGGGTATGCATGCTCCATGTTTTCATAGAAACAGTGGTTTCTATAAAAACAAAAGGAAACCAGTTGTCGTGGGAGATTCTTGTCCCACCAGGTCCCACCACCCTTCCCAAATAAGCTCACAGAGCTTCATTAGCTATAAAACTATTGGCCAATGGTTTAGGCTTCTTATCGGCTAGCTCTGTCTTAATTATTAACCCATTACTATTAATCCAAGTATTCCCAAGTGGCCTTGGCTTACTGGAGATGGCCCTGACCTGTTACTCCTTTGGAAGGCTACACGGCATCTGTGCTGGCAGGCTCCCTCTGCCTACCTTTCCCAGAATTCTCCTCGTCTCCTACTCTGAGGACATCCCCCATCAATCAGAGCAGAAGCAAAAAGAAACAGAAATACAAGGAAAGTTCAAACACCCTGCAGAATAAAATACTGGAGAATTGGAGACTATAACACAGGCAATAAGCTCGTCAGTTCCGTTTCAAACCAGGCAATTCCTCATTCTAACTTCTGTTGACAAGTTCTGCTTTCATTATGGTCATGACAAAACCAACAACAGCTGCCACACACCCTTGGCCATTCTATTTCTAAGCCCCTTTACAAGACAGGTGGTGCATAAGCTGACCCCTTAACATGGGGACAGCTCTGGAACTGGATGAGACATGATAAATCTTGTTGGCTATGGAGTCCCCATCCTTTCATTGACATGATTAGAGACTGATATTACAGTTTGGTTATGCAGTCCAAACAGACTAATGAAGTTGACAGATGCCTGTTACCTGCTCAAACACAGAACAGAAAATCATCTTTAGCTGACTTCTGCGCACTGTACACCCCAAGCTTGTGTTAGTACAGATATGTATGTTACCTTTAAAAATCTGTGTGTTTTCAGGACAAAAAGGGCCAGACACCAATTCGGACAAGTAGTCCAAGTGACCCAGCCTGTCAGAGAATGCCTGTTACAGTCTCCTCAAAATTCTGTATTCAAAACAACTTTAAAGCCGCTGGCTGAAGATGCTCCAGCCTCACAGACTGCTCCAGCCAGGACTTCAGACAAGCCCTGAGCTTTCCCATCACACAGAGACTGGACAACAGATGACACAGCTAGCCCTCCCAGGGCTTGACCATGATCTCAATTTTCTCAGGGACCCCTAGAGACACCATAGCCCTCAGACAATAGGAAGCAGTCTAGAGAACACGACACCCACATTCCCTACAGGTGGGCTGGAAGGTTTTGGGTCATTCAATGGATCATGGATGTTTATCATCATTTAGGAGGGTTGGTTGCAAGTTGCTGGCTATGGTCAGGGAGAAAGCTGACTAAAGGGTATTAGATTCAGGGGTCTCTTTCTGAAGGGAAAAGGGGGGATGGAGTATAGAAATGATGGCACAAAGGGGTGAATCATTGCGTCTACTATTGAACTGAAAAGCAACTACTAATCTCGAACATTTTACATAGGCATGGATTTGTATACTTTCATTCAAAGGCAAGGTTACTGTTTGTGTAGATGGAAGTTTCTGCCCCACTCAGTCCTGCAGCCATTCCGTTCAGCCCCAAATAAACACACAGAGGCTTGTATTAATTATAGACTGTTTGGCCTGTTGCTCAGGCTTGTTATTAACAAACTGTTTCAACTTACATTAACTCATAATTCTTATCTATGTTTAGCCACAGGGCTTGGTACCTCTTCTCAGTGAGGCATCCTCATCTTGCTTCCTGTGTCTGCCTTCCTCTTCCCAGAATTCTCCTAGTCTGGGTAACCTTGCCTACACTTCCTGCCTGGTTACTGGCCAATCAAAGTTTTATTAATGTGAGTGACAAATCGTTACAGTGTACACCACACATCATTTGTTACACTGTATATGTGTTTCTCGTCTTGCTTAAGGTATTGCTCCTATGCCGCTTATTTAACAACGTAATGGGAATTTCTAGTCCTTGAAAAGTGTTATTATAAACTATTTAGAATAACTAAGAAATGCAGCCTGTATAACGTCTATAACAAATTTATAGTTATGTTAGGTATGTTTTCAAGGTCAAACAGATATATGTTTTAGATAGATGGTCTTTAAACCCTGCAGAGACATACAAAATATGGCATTTAGGAGGTTTTAATAACCTAAGGCTTTTCATGACAGTGGGACATGACTGCTCCTGACAGCACCAATTTACTTCAGAAAAAGAGTGACAAACCCTTCTCTGTGCTGAAGGCAGCTTTGCCTCCATCATTGTTCTTGCAGCTGATGCTCTTACAATACTGGTGTCTTGCCATCTGCTTCTTCAGAGACTTCCACTAGCACCTGAGGTGTCTTCAGCAAGGCCTCTCAGACTATAGCATGTGGATGAGTGAACCAAGCGCAGAATCCAGGGCTCTCTTCCAGAGAATCCTCCTGTGGGTCCAGGTGAGACACAGGAGTCCACAATCATGAAGCAACCCAGGGATCAGCATAGGAGTTAGGAAAAGACGCCCTGTGTGGCAGGAAAAGCTCTTCCTCAGCTGGGGGCCCTCTCAGCAGGGAAGAGATGGCCTCAGAGTCATCCTATGGGTACTCCTATCCTCCTGGGCATTGGGCTAATGAGACCTATAGTCTGCTAGAAGCCTGCTTCTTCAATTTATAATTCAGGCCCCAAACTCTCTCCTGGAGGTTAATAGCCTTGGCATCCATCTCAGTGAGTTTAAGTTGTCCATGATAGCTGGTTTCATATTCTGGCTGCCTCCTCCTGAAGGTTCTCATGAAAAACGATCTCATCGCTGTGAAGCCTCCCCAGGAAAGCTTCTGTGCATCGGTTTCTCCACTCTGAATTCTCTCTTTGGTTCTAGAATCAGGGTTATCTCACTGCCTTTCTGGTCACTGACCGCTAGCCAGACCCTTTCTCTACACAGCGATCTCTTCTGTGGCTTTTCAGGATGTCCAACACGGCTGACCACTCCCTTCTCTTCCAGGGGCTTCCTTGTGTTCGCAATGCGTGTCTCTGCCTGATTTCCATGCCTATGTATTACATATGTTGTTTTTTAAAAATCTCAAACTTGCCTCAATGACTCTTCTAATTCCCCATCCCTAAAGCCTGCTCAAATTTGGGTCCCAGGAGTCAGATCTCAACAAGGCAGGGGCAGGGTGACAAGGGCAGGGGCAGGGGCAGGGGGGCAGGGTGACAGGGGCAGGGTGACAGGGGCAGGGCAGGGCAGGGCAGAGCAGGGCAGGGCAGAGCATCGCAGGGCAGGGGCAGGGGCAGGGGCAGGGGAGCAGGGGGGCAGGGGCAGGGGCAGGGTGACAGGGGCAGGGCGGGGCAGGGTAGGGCAGGGCAGGGTGACAGGGGCAGGGTGACAGGGGCAGGGTAGGGCAGGGCAGGGCAGGGCAGGGCAGAGCAGGGCAGGGCAGGGCAGAGCAGGGCAGGGCAGGGGCAGGAGCTTTGCTGTTTGCTTTATCTGGGCCTGAGTAGCAGAAGTGTCCTGTGAACATTTTTTTTTTCTTTTTTTTTTTTCTGTAAGTTGCAATTCCATAATGGCATCCACAAATCTCAAATCTGATTAGGCTTGTTGGGTGTTTCAGAGCCCTCCTTTTAGTTAACACAAAAGAGTATTTCCTTTAGAAACATCCTTGTAAAACTGATTCCATGTCATTTTGTTACTTTCCCTGAAAAGACATGAAAAGTATCATTTGGGTCATCAGCCACACACCAAAGTAACAATGTCACACAGCTGAGCTGATCATTGGGTTCCTTTCCAGAATATAGGTGAGGGGTGCCCCCTCCAAATTAAAAAAAAAAAAAAAAAGACCACAACACTGAAAAGTCCCACCCCAGAATGAATGAAAGAAAACCTTATAAATTACGTAATGGAGTCCCTCCTTCAACTAACCTACTCCTATACACGCAGGCTCTGGGTTACGTGAGGGCAGGAGAGAACAGTGGCTAGAATCCCAGGTGAGGGTTCTGTGACCCTCTGTGATGGCCAAATTTAGTTGTCAACTTGACTGCATCTGGTATCAACTAAACCCAATCTGCTGGACGTCCCTGAGAGGACTTTTCTTAATCTGATTATTTGAAGCAGGAAGGCACATCCTAAATTTGCACCCCGCCTTCTGGTGGCAGCCCCACATAAAAGGACGTGGAAGAAGGGATCCTTGCCTTTTGCCCATTTTCCCTCACTCTTGCTGGCAAATTCACCTATACTGCTGCTGCTGCCAGAATTAAATCCAGCATCTTCGGAACCCCAGCGTAGGCTGTAAACCAGCGACTCTTGGGGAATTCCTCTGGACATCAATGCCTGATTTGGACTGCAGAGGCATCAATGACTGAACTCGTGCTGGTGGTCACACCCTTTGGGCATGGTTTCAGGTGACCGCTTGTAAGGTAGAGGAGGGGCTGACTCACACTCTCTTGGGTTGCAGAGAGCATTGGAAGGACAGAGACTTCATCTTCTGGAGCAGGAAGACGGCTGCGGCTATTTAATCTTATCTGTGTAAGTGCTTCCCTAACAAATACCTATTTATCCTTTATCTTGAGTCTGGTGGAGTCATTCAAACCCAGCCTTCACTAATTCTCAGCCTCCCAGGTGTGAGACAGGCGCTGATGGAGTATCCCATCTACACACCGTGAGCCAATCTAGTAAATCCCCTTCTAATGGGCATGCCCTCTATCAGTGGGGCTCCTTTTCTGCTGGAGAGCATTGTCTCCAGCCATCACTACCTCGCCTTGGCCAATCACGGTGACTGTGGTGCCAGGGATATCTCTGCTCCATGTTGACGATGGGACGAACACGCTTGGCTCAGAGGACAAAGCCGGATGGCAACACACATCTATAGCAGAGAGAGGTGTAAAAAGGGAGCTGTAACTGGTCCATCGGCCCCGGTGTCCGCTGCCACGCATCCTCCTTCCTTAGATCACAGGAAGCTCTCATAGCTCATTGGCTGAAGGGGTCTTGTGAGAAAGGAAGTCAAGCAGGAGACAGCCTCTTTCCCACCTCCAGTGTGTGCCCGTCTGTCGGGTGCCTCCTTTGACTCTGGCCACAGGGCCCCCCTCAGCTGTTTCCCCTCCTGCTGGGCCCTGGAAGCCACCCTTGGTCTATGATGCCTGTTCGTCCTGTTTGTTGCTTGATTCAGCGCCTCAAAGAGGGGAATCCGATTGGTTTCGAGATACCAACACACAGGCTAGCCCTGGGTCAGATGCCACTCCCATGGCATCTGTAAAGAACACAGCTGGGCTCTTCACAATATTCACAATATTCTCGGGGGTTTCTCTGTGGGAGGGGCACTGGGAGAAATTTGCCTTTGTGGATCATGTCATCGCTGGTGGCAAAGAGGGAAGCTACTGCTTTCCTGATAAATACTCTCTGAGAGGAAACCCTTGTGCATGCTAATTAGCAAAAACTGCTGAATCAAAGGCCAAGCAGCTTAAAAACACATGCATATATACACACATAGGTATGTATAATGCATGAAAGCAAACCTTTTCCAAGGTAGTTAGCAAAAAGTACTGAAGCAAAGGCCAAATGCGTGTGTGTGTGTGTGTGTGAGAGAGAGAGAGAGAGAGAGAGAGAGAGAGAGAGAGAGAGAGAGAGAGAGAGAGAGAGAGAGAGAGAGAGAGAGAGAGAAGGTGGGAGAAAGGGTTTGACAAAAAAAAAAAAAAAAAAAAAGGAATTTTCCGCGGGAAACGCTTCCCGGTGCACATGCCCACGAGGGTCTCAGCTCAGTAGAAGAACAAGTCTGTTTTTAGAGAAACAATAATGTAAGTGTAAAAAGTAAACACAAGGGAAATGCTGGCTGGATCACAGCCAGTCTCTCAGCTCCACACATGTGGGGCAGACTCAGGACCAGGTGAGGCACTGTCCTCTTTCTGCATCTCTGGACTCCATGGGAACCGGCTGCTGGGGATATTTACATTACAAGGCTGTGGCTGGCTGGCTGAGGCTGTGCTCTGCACACTTGGATATGCGGTTAAATAAGCTGTGGTTTGGCTGCTGGTTTCTTTAGTGTGGTTAAATAATTGGTGTTGTCTCGGTTGCTAGCTACTTTAAAAATGTCTGTGTGCACGTGTCTCTCCCTGGCTCACTGTTTTCTTCTTCTTGAGTAGTTCTGATGAGTCCCCTGGCAGGAGCTGGCTGCCAGGCCTTAAAGAGATGCCCTAAGCCTTGATGTCATGCACCCTTCCCTGCATGCTTTACAAAGAGCCGAGACCCTCAGAAACTTCTTGCTCGGGCCTACAAGGTCCTCAGAAGGAATTCAGTTCACTTCTGCTTCTAAGAGAGACAAGCCAAGCTGTGGGCACCTGTGATTTCCAGATTTCACAACCAGCACTCACATGCTCCCCAGGTTCACGAGAATTGGGGCAGAGAAGGTGCTCGCTCATCTAAACCACCAGGAGGTCAGGGCTTCGTCTGCAACTTGCTCTGTAGAATCTGGGATGGGTCCGTGTTTGCTAAACAAAGGGTAATGAGAGTGGAAATTCTTAATTCAGGGTGGATTTAACTCCAAAAGCTACGGTGCCTTGGGACATCTCCTCTTTACGTTTCCCTTGTCACATCCCAATCCTACCCTTGACCCCAGATAAATGATGATAAAGGCAATTCGGCCATCTTCTGACAGCAAATTCAGTGCAGCTGGGGCTGAAATCAAAGACCAGTCTACATCTGACAGACATAAGATACACACGCACACACACACACGCACGCACACACATGAACACACACACGCACGCGCGCATGCACACACACACACACATGAACACACACACACACACATGAACACACACACACACACGCACGCACACACATGCACACACTCACGCACGCACGCATGCACACACGTGCATGCGCGCACACACAGTAATTCATGAGCAGGGAAGTAGCCCACTTGTCTCAGTTCAAACTCAAACTCAGAAACACGTAAAGACCAGACAGCATGAAGAGAAAGAACAGGAGTTCCGTTTCCCCAATATACCCCACCAATAGAAGAACAGCTTCATCTTCCCAGCCGTCCATGGTGGCGGCTTCACATCAAGTATTTAATAGTTATCTGGAGTTTTAAAGAAAGAATTCTCCCCCTCCTCCACGCCCCCCCCCCAGTATGGCTGTAGTTCCCTAAGATTTTAAAGGTAATTTCAGTGGGTTGTGTTTCAGAGTGAATCAATGTTGCCATTTTTTTTTTCTTTTTTTGCTAGACGTCTTACTTTTTTAGTTACTGATTTCTGAGCAAACTCTCTTGGCATGGTACTTGATATGGAGGCAGTGAGGACAAGACGCTGGCTCAGTTAAGCTCCCCGACACTATATCGTTTTGTTGGTATAGAAGCAAATGCTCCCATCCACAGTCATAAAAATGTACCTCTTCATGGCACAGAGACATCTTGTGCATCACTAAAGTTCCTGTGGTGGAATAAGAATGCCAGGACACAAGCATGAAAACCAGAGTTCATATCACCAACATCTGCTCAAAAACCGGATAGGGCTGTGCATGCACTGGGAGGCAGAAGCAGAGATGGCGGGTTCTGTGGCAAGCCCAGCCACAGCAGGGGGCTTCTGGCCAGTGACACACCCTGCCTCAAGACAGCAGAGAAAGATAGAAAGGACAGCTGGCATCTCACTCTGGACTTCACACATACCCAAGCACAGAGTATGCACCACACACAGTGTTTTCCCTTTCAGATATGATTTATAATCTTTGTCAATCATCAGGAGTGTGCGATTTTTATCACAAGACATTTATCTTATGTCAGTTATTGGTTTTTGGCAACAAAAATGTCAGCAGCTCTGATGTGTTTCCCCCGGAATTTTTGAGACATGTCCACCAGAGACATCACACAAACTTTCTACCCATTTGGAGACAGCTTCTCCCCTGCTGGTGATCTTAGGAGATACCACTTTCATGTAGAGATGTTCCCAAGAGGGAAGTACCCTCTGAGGTGATGTATGTGTATATATAAATATAATATATATATTATATACATATGTATATAATATATATATTATAAGGTGTAGCATGTATGTTTCTGCCAGCCCATCTCCCATCAATAAGGCTTTATGAAGTCATCATAAAAATGCTGTCTGTTGCAGTGGTGAGTATGTAGACTTGAAAACAAGGCCCAAGATGGCCTGACACATTCTGCAACGCCCACTGTAGAACTGGGCCTGCTTGAGTAGTGATCGTGTAGACCACCACAGGGCTAAGTGCCAGCAACCAAGAGTGGGAGGCCGGAGCACGTCTGTGTCTACGGGAACCTCATGGGGGTCAAAACCAGCTTCATTACCAGGCAACATGAAAGCCACGGTTGCCAACCACGACGGTATCTGCTGGTTTTGTGGGGGATTTCCTGGAGTTGTAAAATGTAGAAACCCCTCCAGGGTCTTGAGCTCCCAAATTCCAAAGCAGGCGGGGAGGGCAGCAGGATGAGAGCATTGGACAGCTGCTCTCCTGGTCACTTTCCTAGAAGCCAGATTGCACCATCGTTCTGCAAACCTGGGTTATCACCAGCGTTGACTGAGGAATTAGAACTCTCGCCTTCACATGGCGCCAAAGCCTTAAGTTCTAGGACACACAGCTCATTCACTCCTCAAACCAGAGAAAACCACAACTCCTTTTGTGGTTAGAGAGAGAAGGTAGCATTGTATCCTCAGGGTTATCTCTTGGGACAGACTGGACTGTTTCTTTCCGTTTGTCACACACGTGCCCCTAAAACAAACCTGAAGAAAATGCCATTTTATAAGAATTCAGTGACATGCACCGGAGCAAGCACCCAATGTTGTTACTAAAATCAGATCAATACGAAGCTATCCGGGTGGTCAGACCCATGAGCCCCATTCCTCTCACTGGCCGTGTGTGTGTGTGTGTGTGTGTGCGTGTGTGTGTGTGTGTGTGTGTGTGTGTGTGTGTGTGTGTGTGTGTGTGTGTGCATGTGCCCGTGCATGTGCGAGTGCACACCCTCCTCCTGAGCATTTGTGGTGGCTCTTTAGGCTGTTATTGTCAAAGATCCCCAGGAGTGAGTACCCATGCACTGAACGTTCTAGAGGCATCAATCACTCAGTCACCAGTAATGGTTAGGGAACCCCAATTACCTGTCCCAATTGAGTCAGAAGCCTGGAGCCACCCCCACCCCGAAGCCCCCCACACACACCCTACCCCCTGAGTTCGAGCACCCACCCACCTCTGTGTCTCCATTTCCTGTGATCCGATGTCTTTCCACATGCTTTTCCGCAGCACGTGTTTGCACCCTCTGTGGGTCGCTGTGTCTGGTACCTGTCTACTCTCGATGTTATTTCCCTGGGACTCCCCTGAGAGCTTTTGACGCAATAGGAAAAATGGTCTCTAGCACGGATGGTGCCAGCCAGCTTTGGTTGATGCCAGATGTAAGTGTGAGTGTATTGCGATTTAATAAGGATCAAGATAAACAATTAGGCCAAACAGATGTTTATTAAGGGAGAAATAACTCACAACATAGGCAGATGAACGCGGCGGGTTCCACCGGATCCTATGCCTTCCAGCGTCCACCACCAAAAGGGGCAGCTCGACCCTTTCCCAGCCTTTTCTCCCAGCTCCCATCCGGCCCTGTCTCCGCCCCAATGGGCATGGCCTAAGCCACAGGTGCAGACAAGGTAAATATCTTGCTACAATTCCCCTTTTAGTCTAAAGAAAAGATTTGGGTTTGATACAAAACTATATACAAAGCAGTGAATAACAAGTGTGCTCTAAGAAAATGAAAATTGAGAACAAAACGACCTACATATTTAGTCCTAGGGTGAAGACAAAACAGAGTTTACAATAGAGTTATCCTAAGCTAGAAAGCTTAAGCCTAGTACCTAATCTATCTAACTAGGAAGAGAGAATAATAGTTGTGATAATTTAATCTACAACCTCATCAAGATCTGAGAAGGAAAATAGGAATACTAGGGTAGACAGGAAGTGCGGATGGGCAACTTCCAAAAGATGCCTCGAAGACAGAAATAGCAAGCTACCTGGACAGTCACTCAAGGTCTCAGAGCAATGTTGGTACAGCCAGTTTTGGCTAAGGCCAAGAGTACCTGACAGATCACAACAAAAGCGGGGAGGAAGAAAGGCTGTCTTACCCTGACTTGGCAAGGTTCAGCAGTCTTCTGTTTGTCTCCTGCAAGCACATAGGACCGCATGTCCAGATCAGTTGTCAAGGTAGGGGCAGTTCCTTGCCCAAGAGGCCATGGCCGAAGTGAGGGTGAACTCCAGGAGGAGCAACAACAGTGTCCAACATACTTTCGGGAAAGTGCATGGTGCTGTCAGGAGCAACAGTGTCTCATGTCAACGGAGTACTAATATTAAAACATTTAAATACCACGTTCTGCAGGTCTATGAAGTGATTGGAGATTAAGCATCTGTTTCTGACTAATCTCATAGGCAAAGGAAACATGGGTGAGGGTAATCTGTAATACTCAGGAACTTAGCTAAAAACCTGATTAAAACTTCCTTGAGTAAAGCAAGGATACATACCTAAACAATATAATTATGCACATGTAAATTCCTAAAGTAGAGGTAGAGTAGAAATGTCTAGACAAGAGGGCAGCAAGATAAATATCCTAAACTGTATCAATATACAAAATGTCTTGAACGCAAACAAAGTATACATACATAGAATATAGCGAGAATAATGTGCATAACCTGCCAGACATTCTGCAGACACAGAGAAAAATGACTGACAAACTGCCAATACAGGTGGGCAGTTTAAAGTTTCCTGCTTTGCTGAGGAGTCTGGACACACACTATGGCCTATGGGCTGAAGATGGAACATTACAGAAGAACTTCAGGTGACTGACCAGGCAATGAGTTGTCTCTGTCATTTCTAGAGTTTATATATTATCCTTCTGTGGTCTTTGAAGGAGTTGAAGACAGATAGTTATGGTTATAGTTTTCCTTAGTTAGGATTAAAGATAAATGACATATAGGACTTTAGACTCACAAAGATAGGATAGATAATAGAATATTTTCTTTAAATCTTACAAAATATTAATGGACTAAATATTGTTTACTGTGATTCTTATTTGATAACTGTTATATGATATATTTTGCGATGTTAAGGTTAAACCCTTTTTATTTTAGACAGAAAAGAGGAGATGATGGGAGATGTTATTCTGTATATATGTTTCTCATACTAATTAATGAAGCCCTGTTGGCCAATAGGAAACAAGATAGGTGGGGCTAAGAGACTAGGAGGAGGAAGAGGAAGTAGAAGGAGAGTGAAGATGTAGAACATGGAGGAAGGAAGACGCCGGCTGCGGCTCCCTGATAAGACGACCACGTGGAAATACTTAGATAAATAGAAATGGGTTAATAATTAAGACAGAGCTAGCCCATAAACAATAATGGTAATTGGCCAACAGGATTGTATCAAATACAGAATCTCTGAATGTTATTTGGGGTTCACTTGGTGGCAGGACCATGGCGTAGGACCCGCTGCAGCCAGCGGGGTAAAACCTGCTGTAACTTGAGTGGAACATCTCAAGGGTTTCCTCCCTGCATCTCCAGCCTTTGTGCCCCGCAGTCACCAGAGCCCTTCCGCCTCTCCTGAAGACACAATCCAATCGGGGCTTCACCCTCGCAGTGGCCTGGATCTAGAATTTTCCCCCATGGCAGGTGTTAAAGGGTCATTCTCCAGTTTGGTGCCACTGGGAGGGAGTAGAAAATCCCAGAAGTGGGGCCTACTGGGAATTCTGCCAGCCACTGGGGGCGTGCGCTCGTGAATGTTCCGCGTCCCTCTCTCTCTCCTTTTGGAAATGAGCTGAATGGCTCTAGGACATGTTCTCTGCACAAGAGTCGCAGCAAGGACAGCAAACCCTGCCGACTGGGGCCCAGTGAGCCCCTTCCCTCCTGTTTCAGCGATGACCAGCTGACTCCGCCTCACCTGACAGCCCATCATGCCCGGGCTGGGCTTAGCCTAAAGCTATTCAGGGTGCGCTCAGCCCACAGCAGACACTTGATGTTGTTTCTGGCCTTTGTCTGTCCACTCTCTTTTTGGTTCTCTTTCCCACGGTAATTCCTTAATTTTTGTACAGCTAAAACCTGCTTTATTCCTGTGTCTTCTGGCTTTGATTATGACAATCTTCCTGTATTATAAATTATAAGCTGTTCCCTGGGTCTTCTCGTTTGGTTTCTAGCATTTTACTTAGCAACGTGTAAGTTCGTAATCTGATTATAGTGATGTGTTTGTGTAGGAAACTTTCTCCTCCATCCGCTAAACACGTTTCCTTGATGAACTGCACACAGGACCATGGCTGCCTTGGGACCAGTACATGTTCAACGCTTACACCAAGCTAAGCGTCCCACGCCTCACATGTCAGCTCTGTAGCTTCGGCAAGGCATGGCTTTTCCCACGTGAAAAATTAATATTTTGTTACATTTATCTGTATCCATGTCTACATATTTTTAAAACTCTTTTATTTTATAATTTTATTTACATATTTCCTTCAAGCATTCTATGCAAAAGGTGTTTCTAAATGTGGTTTTTATAAAAAAATATATTTATATATAAATATATATACAGGAGACAGCCTTTATCTAGGATATTTATCTGGAATGTAGATGCTTTGTCACATTTTCATAGTAAACTTACTGCATGCATTATCTCTGCAGTCCAAACACCTTACTGAAGGAAAGATTGATATGGAAGCAGGGTTTCTGAATGCCCCACCCAGGGGGACAGGGCTGTGTGAGGTTCCCCTCCCCTCCCCCCAGGGGGACAGGGCTGTGTGAGGTTCCCCTCCCCCTCCCCCCAGGGGGACAGGGCTCTGTGAGGTTCCCCTCCCCCTCCCCCAGGGGGACAGGGCTGTGTGAGGTTCCCCTCCCCCTCCCCCCAGGGGGACAGGGCTCTGTGAGGTTCCCCTCCCCCTCCCCCAGGGGGACAGGGCTGTGTGAGGTTCCCCTCCCCCTCCCCCAGGGGGACAGGGCTGTGTGAGGTCCCCATCCCCCCCAGGGGGACAGGGCTGTGTGAGGTTGCTGATCACATTGCTGTACTCCAGGGTGTGGACAGACAGAGCTGAGCCAGAGCCAAGCACTGTGCTCTGTGTGATCTGCCCCCATTAGCCTCAGGCCCACCTCCTAACAGAACTATAGCCTCACAAAACAGAGCCACTTGCTTGGGAACAAGCATTAAAACAGGAGTTTGTTGGGACATATTTAGTATAAAAACCATAGCATGCAATAGCATTTTGTTGTTGTTGTTGATGTTTGAGATGGAGTGCCCAGCCCATCCTCACATTCACTATCCTGACTCAGCCTCCCGAGAGCCACGGTTACAGGCATGCACTACGTGAATAACATCAAAATATCAAAGATCAGCACAACAGAAATTGATTTTCCAGTCATTAAAAAAACAGAAAATGGCAGCTGTAGGCCCAGAGTAGCTGCTGTTCCCCAGGTATAAGTCTGCGGACTTGTTAGTCAGCTTTCTGTATATGCAACAGTAGCAAATGCCTAGAGGGGTCACTGTATGAAGAAGGGGGCTCTGTGCGGGTTCATAATCTGTGGGTCTCAGCCTGCAATCTAACTGCTTTGGGCCCACTGAGGCTCGTGATGCTGGACCACAAGAGCAGCAAGATGGTTCACCTCAGAGCCAGAGGCAATAGAGGAAAAAAGGAGCTGGGCCCAACTCGAATACAGACTGTGGGAGTGAATCCAAGCCACACTCTCATGACACCACCTTCTAGCTGCTTTGATCTGTGGACAGCCTTGGGGCCAGAGGAGACTGCTGCATTCAGCCAGCAAAGGCAGGGGCAGAGGAGAGTGTTAGCATGGAGGTGATGCACCTTTTCTTAAAGGCGACAGTGTGGCCTCCAGTCACAGCCACCAGCTGGAAGTCACTCATTCCTGCCCTACTGCAAAGGTCTAAGTAATAAAAACCCTGAGTCAGATACAGAGGTAAATGCTGAGAGATCAGAGAAGGAGCAAGCCACACCATCTTTACCTCCTTAGCTCCCCACTGGAAAAGAGTGAATCCTGTTTCCTCCCTCTCTCTGCCCAGCCCTCTGTTTCCTGTCTGTCTGTACAGACCTCCAGACCTCTATGGTTAGCTAGTGGCAAGCTCCATCCTCTGATCTTCAGACAAGCTTTATTTACACAAGCAAGACATCCCACACTTCAGTGCTGGGAAAGCTGGACAGCAGGGAATGCTGACACTCACAGTGCTGGCCACCTGTGCTCTGACAGAGATCAGCCCCACAGATCAGCCCCTCCTCTTTTCCGGTGTTTGCTACAGCTGCTTTATGGTCTTTATCTTAGTTTTTTTCTGTTGCTGTGATACACACACACACACACACACACACACACACACACTCAAACACACACATATACACACACATACACAAACATATACACAAACACACACTCACACACACATATGCACACACACACACTCATACACACTCAAACACACACATATACACACACATACACAAACATATACACAAACACACACTCACACTCACATACTCACACACTCACACACACATATGCACACATACACATACACACCACAGACACACTCACACACACACACACACACACACACACACACCTGAAAAAGCAACTCAGGAAGAAGAGGTTCGTATGGGTGGTGGCCCCATGTCACAGTCGATTTGTTGTGGGGAAATCAGGGCAGGAATCTCGAGCAGCTGAGTCACATCACATCCACAGGCAGCAACAGACAAACACATGCAGCTTGCTTGTGCTCGGCTTGACCTCTCCACTCTTACACCGTTCAGGAACTCCTGCCTAGGGAGTGCCGCTGCCTGCAGTGGGCTGGGTCTTCCCACATCAGTTAATTAATTAAGACAATCTCTCACAGACCTGTCCACAAGCCAACCCAATGCAGACAATCCCTCATTCAGACTCTCTTCTCAGGGGGCATAAAATTCAAATCTCACCATCAGAGCCTCACTGAAAATGTGTTAAGAAATAATTCCAACAATATATTAAGTAATGGTGAGATTGATACCCCTGTGTCATTTCCATTTGAACTGAAAGTCTCTGGCAACTTATGATAGGGTACTTGCCATTGGCATTCTGAATGTGATTACTGCCTGCCTGTCCCTTCTTAGCTGACATTTCTAGTGGATGAAAAGAAGCTGCTGATTTTTATACTGTTTGTCATTGTTTGACAAGATTAAATGCTTTTCTTCCTCATTAGTATAGACTACCGAACTGAGTTCTGTGGCTTCATTTTGTTCTTAGAGTTCTTTATTTTACAACACTGAGGTGTCTCGTGGCTAGTGTGTGTGCAGTTGTGATGGGAGATGTTATTCTGTATATATGTTTCTCGTACTAATTAATAAAGCACCGTGGCCAATAGGAAACAAGATAGGTGGGGCTAGGAGACCAGGAGGAGGAAAGAGGAAGTGAGAAGGAGGAGTCAAGATGTAGACCATGGAGGAAGACTCCCCGCTAAGACGACCACGTGGAAATACTTAGATAAGTAGAAATGGGTCAATAATTAAGACAGAGCTAGCCCATAAACAATAATGGTAACTGGCCAACAGGATTGTATCAAATACAGAGTCTCTGAGTGTTACTTGGGGCTGGCGCAGCAGTGGGCCCAGACTGGCGGGCTGGCGGGCTGGTGGAAACATACATGCTACAGATTGGCGCACAACCTGCAGTAACAAAATGGTGTCAGAACTGGGATTGAGAACTTTCACTTAAAACTTAACAAAACCTTAAAAAATAGTTTTTAGGAACAAGGGAACAGAGACTAGCAAGACTTCTTGGTAGCAGCATTTTCTCAGTTGGATTTGTTTTGCTGTAGACAGAGATTTGCGAGGCTCCTTTAAGGGAGGTTTCCAAAATTAGCATAAGCGGCAAAAAACAGCCTTGCTTTTAAAGAGCTCTGCTAACAATTCATTGGTGTGTACAAGAGCTGCAATGAAGGTTTACACTGTGTTTTAAAAAATACTTTGGCTTGGGAGAGAAAAAGAAACAGGATACAATAGCTTAAAAAGAAAAAAGAAAGTAAAATGGATGGCTATGGTGGTGCACATCATTAATCCCAGCACTCCGCAGACAGAGGCAAGCAGATCTCTGTGATTTCAAAGTAAACCTGGTATTCACTGAATTCTAGGACAGATAAAAGTTAAACAGAGAAACCCTGTCTCAAAATATGTAAAAATAGAAGTAGAATAAATGGAGTAATAAAAAAGCCACATAAAGATGGAAAACGCAGAGAAATTTTGGATACTATACACGATTCTGTTGTCTTTAAATTATTTGATTGCTGAGAAAATAACAACTACTGATAAAAGAAATACTGCTAAATTAATTCAATTTATATATTTTAAAAATGCTTTGACTCCAAAATTTAAGCCTAAGGACAAGTTACTGGGGAAAAGAATTTCTATTTTTATTTCCACAGAAAATGAAAAGCTGTGAATTTCTTCCAGATTAACATGGTTTGATCAAGCAAGACCCCCTGAAGCAATGTCAATGGGACATTGCAACCTTACAGACCACTGCAGCCAAGATTTCTGGGTCTTCTTAGGAACCCCATGGCAGCGCCCTCTACCAGCAGGAAGTAGTTTGGAAAGAACGATGCCCAAATTCCCAAATATTGTTTATAAATGTTTGTTTTCATTTAAATGGGCTTGGTTATAAATGGCTATAACCACAAACAATCTTTTTAAAGGTAAAAAGGGAATTATGGTATAGATATGAATACTTTGCTTTGGAATGGATTTTCTTTTATTGATACAATTTAAGGTCAATTTTGTGATATGTATATTTCTCTTGCTTAGGTATTGTGTTTATATAGCTCATTGGAAAAATGTAATGTACAATTTAATACAGATTATAGAGAGTTACCTATGATAATTAAAACTTGGTGTTAAATTAGGATTTCTGGATACGCAGAGATGTATTTGAGATGAATAGGCATTCTTCAAACCTTTCAAAGACCTACAGAATATGGCATTTAAAATAGTTTAGGGTTTTTCTTGACAGTGAGGCACAACTGCTCCTGGTAACACCACCTGCATCAGAAAAGAAGATGGACATCAAAGAAAAACATTATGGAGTTTGCTTCTAATATGGCAAGACTAGCCATTTGAGCAAGGCACTTCTCTTGTCTAGACTGTTTGACTTTATGTTGTAGAAACTGGACATGCAGGACCCACAAAAAGGTGACTGCTGATGCAAGATGGACATTGCTACAGGATTCCTGCTTCATGGAAGAGGCTGCCAGACAGCCAGACAGTCTACAGGACACAGAGAAAAGTGACTGACAAACTGCCATTACAGGTGGACAGTTTAAAGTTTCCTGCCTTGTTGAGGAGTCTGGACACACACTATGGCCTATGGGTTGAAGATGGAACATTACAGAAGAACTTCGGGTGACTGACCAGGCAGTGAGTTGTCTCTGTCATTTCTAGAGTTTATATATTATCCTTCTGTGGTCTTTGAAGGAGTTGAAGATAGATAGTTATGGTTATAGTTTTCCTTAGTTAGGATAAAAGAGAAGTTACATATAGGACTTTAGACTCACAAAGATAGGATAGATGATATTTTCTTTAAGTCTTACAAAATGTTAATGGACTAAATATTGTTTACTATGATTTTTATTTGATAACTGTTGTATGATATATTTTGCTATGTTAAGGTTAAACCCCTTCTTTTACTTTAGACAGAAAAGAGGAGATGATGGGAGATGTTATTCTGTATATATGTTTCTCATACTGGTTAATAAAGCACTGTGGCCAATGAGATAGCAAGATAGGTGGGGCTAGGAGACAAGGAGGAATGAGGAAGTAGGAGGGAGGAGTCAAGATGGAGACCTGAAAGAAAGAAGATGCCGGCTGCGGCTCCCGGATAAGATAACCACGTGGAAATACTTAGATAAGTAGAAATGGGTTAATAATTAAGGCAGAGCTAGCCTATTAACAATGATAGTCATTGGCCAACAGGATTGTATCAAATACAGAGTCTCTGAGTGTTATTTGGGGCTGGTACGGCTGTGGGCCCAGACTGGCGGCAGGCGGGATGGAGCCGGTGGGAAGGAAAGCTTGCCGTCCAATTCCAAGTCAAAAATCGCTGAAAAATTTTTTTATTAATGGAACTCAAGTCAGCAACTCAAATGACAATTTTAAAAAACCAAACATTTGTTGACTGACTTTGCTTTCCCACCTGCCAGTTCCCAAATAATCAAGGGAGACTTAATTACAAATGCTTGGCCAATAGCTCAGGCTCGTTACTAGCTAACGCTTACGTTTTAATTTAATTAAATTTTAATTTAATTTAATTTAAAATTCAGACAGAATTTTGTCTGTTTTCCAGTCCAGGGAGATAGTGTAGTTGGTAAGATGCTTGTTATGTAGGTGTGAGAAGCTGTTTGGGTCACCATCCACCCATCAAAACCTGGGTGTGGCAGCCCACACGAATGCTCCAGCATTGCAGACACTGAGGCAAGAGGGCCCCAGGCTTGCCAGCCAGTCAGGCGGGTGACTGGTGAGCCCCAAGCTTCAGTGGCAGACACTGACTCAAAAGATACAGTGGAGAAGGACGGAGGAAGACGCTGGGTAAAAACCTCTGCCCCCACACATTCGCACACACATACACCCAAAATCAAATAAAGAATCAAAAACGTAAATGTGTTTGCTTCCCACAGTTAAACCACGAGTTTCTGTAAGAACAGACTATTTTTGTCAGTGAAGTGCGAACACCGTAGTTATAACTTTACACACGCACACACACGCACACACACACACACACACACACACACACGTCAAGCTTGCCACAGACATATACAAAAGTGGAAAGAAAGAAGGCAGAAAAAAAAAAAAGACCACAAAATATGTTTGGGCTCAACAGCTAATACCACAGACTGCTCTTCTAGGACCCAGGTTCCGTTCCCAGCACCCACATGGCAGACCATGAGAGTCTCTAACTCCATACATGCAGGCAGAACATCCATACACATAAAATAAACAAAATGCAAAAGAAAGAGTTTTAAGGAAAACCCTGAAAGATAACGGGAGAGGGAGAGGGCTGGCAACAGGCAGTCAAGTGGGCGGCAGAGAGCAGTGAGCCCCAGAGACCAACCTTCGAAAACCAAAGGGTACTTTGATAAGGCAGCTGGTCAGCCTAGCCTGTGCCACACGCAGTCTACCAGTGGGCCAAGTGTGGCTTCTGTCCCTGGTGATTCAGGGAGTAACATGTCAGGTGGACTCAGAATCGAGGAGTCAATGAGTGGAGGGAGGAGGGGCCTAGTGTTCGTAGACCAGGTGTTCTTACCAAGTGTGAGCCTGTGGGCTGTGTATGTGATAGGGAAAACAGACTGTGCTGGCTGCCAGCTCCTTTCCCCTTCTGTCTCTTGGCCATGAGTCTGTAGAGACCAGAATCGAGGTTAAGATGTCACCTGACCAGTAAAGATGGACAGAGACCGTCAGGGCATGTCCCCAATAAGGCTCTGGACAGCAGCTGTACCCTCCCCCCTTGAATTTTGTTGGAAATGCAGACTTCCAGGCCCTCCTGGGGTTCTGATGACATACTCCAGGAGCCAGGAATCCAGAATTGAACACAAGGTTTCCAGATGTTTCCCCTGCAGGCTGTTTTTCGATTTCTCTAAAGGAGCCGGAACAAACAGAAACTTGAAGATGCACCTCCAGGCTGGCCTTCTGAGGAGCTCGGAACCACTGATTGTCAAGGATAAAACGGATGTTAGCAAGCGTCTAACCTGGACTGACTAGATGGAACCTGCAGGCCTTGAACTCGGAAGGATCGTCCTGCCTCCCCCTGGGATAAAAAGGCTTGCTGCATCACGCCTGGACAATGTTTAAGGATAGATTTGCGTTTCCTTTCTGCTGCAAAAATCAGAGCACGATAGATATCTCGGCTCCGAATAACTCAGTCTGCCTCTCCCGTGGTTTGAGACGGTTGTGGAGCCACAGCTTCCCAGCCAGAGCAATGAACCTTTATCCATCTGGGTCTTGGCTCTGGCCCTCACTTTTGCTTTTTCAAATTTCTCGTCTCTTTGGAGAGGTGGGCAGTCCACTTTCTGAGCGCGCTGCAGCTGGGGCTCCCTTTGCTTCAGCAACGATTTAACCTTAAAATTTGTGACAGATGGAATTGATAGGCTCACCCAAAAAAAGGGGGGAGGGAAAAGCGCCCGTTTTTGACAGGCCACAGCCTCGCGGTGCCTCTGGCGGCCAAAGGCTGCATTGCGCCACCGTTAAGGCAGCGTTTGAGATTCCGGTTCAGATCGCAAAGCCAGCTCCGCCAGCAGCGGTCGGTTTACCTAGGTCCTGTGCGCTGTGACTACAGCCAGGTGGTAGCGCTCAGCATCCCCCGTGTGTTTAAAGCTACGATTTGCCATTGCCTTCTGTGTTACAATAACGAGTCAAGGAATGGATTCCGTTCTTTGAGCTTCTTACAGTTTGAAAAGGAAGCTCAGTGCCAGGGCCTTACCTGCCGGATCAGGGAACTAAAAGCTGGTGGAAAGTGCCCTTTTTTCTTGTGATTGGTGGTAGTGGTTGTGGTCATGATGGTTGTGTACGTGTGTATGTGTATGAGAGAGAGAGAGAGAGGGAGGGAGGGAGGGAGGGAGGGAGGGAAGAAGGGAGGGAGGGAGCGCCCGCGTGTGCCTGCGCGCTATCCAAGTTTCTAAACTCTCACATTAAATTTTCAGGACCCCCTCCCTTCGCTATACCGCCAGAGGTGATCAGAACTCAAAGACGGGGAGCCTGAAAATTAGAGTGACTTTCGAACTCTCTCGAATGCAAAGATGGGGGATAAGTGAGAATTAATAAAAAGTGCACCCCCCCAAAAGGGGGCGGGGGAAGCGAACAAAAAGGCTGGTGGCTGAGCCGGATGCAGGCAGCTGGCCCTAAGCCCTGCCTGCTGGCTCTGTGCGCGAGCTGGGGTTCGGTGTCCCAGCCTCCTGAAGAGTGGGAGGAGCTGGGCCTGTGTCAGGCTCCCTAAGCCGTTCCTTTCAAGCCCTGAATGCCTGAATGTGAGCTGCCCACCGCCCTCCCCCCACTCTGCAACCTCACTCCAGCGGCTGGTAAAAAAAAAAAAAAAAAAAAAAAAGTTTCAACAACAACAGGCTGGACCAATAGCAGCGCGCAAAGCCCGGGAAGGGGGCCGAGCAAAGGGCACCCGAGAGTGGAGAAAGGAGAAAGCGGGCAAGCCTGGAGCGCGCGGGGCCGGGGCTCGGCGAGCCGAAGGAGCGTTGCTAATGTTTTTGTTTGTTTGCTTTTCTATGCATGCATAATGAGGGGGCGCCGCGGCACCACACGGGGGCTCCAGGCCCATTTTTGTATTTAAAGCCTCGCCGCGAGCGAGTCGGCAGCCGGGCTCCGCGAATCCGCTCCCCAGGCTCCAGGTCCCCCAGCCCAGCCGCGCGCTCCGAGTTTCGGGGTCCTCCCAGCGCCCGGCGTCCAGAGATTCCCGGAGCGTGGCCCAGGCCCGGGAGGAGGGGGAGGGGACCCGGCGGCCTGGCCTCGGGAAGGCGGGATGCAAGAGCTGCGAAGTGCTACGCGTCGCTGAGCCGGACACCCAGGAGTCGCCGGCCGCACGATCGCCTGCAGGCGCCGAGCACCATGCACCCCCGGCGCCGCGCGCTCCTGCAGCCTCGCCGCGGCCCTCCGGGGCGGCGTTGAGCGTCTCCAGCTGCCGATCAGAGCCAGACCTGCGTCGCCGAGTCTCTCAGGGAGCCCCGGCCGCGGTGCCGGAGCGAGCACCCGCCTCTACCAGCAGCCGGGCCGCCGCCGGCATGAATGGATGAAGACGCCCATGCCAGAAGTGCGCAGGACACGGACAAACTTTTCCAGCGGCCCCGCTGCCGCCGCCCGCGCCTCCTCTCCGCTCTGCACCGCGTCCGGCGGCCGCTGCTGCCCGCGATGCTAGCCGCGCTGCTGGGCGGCGGCGGGGCCCGTACGGGGACTGTTCCGGGCGCCTTGCTGTGCCTGATGGCGCTGCTGCAGCTGCTGGGGTCGGCGCCGCGGGGCTCGGGGCTGGCGCACGGCCGCCGCCTCATCTGCTGGCAGGCGCTGCTGCAGTGCCAGGGCGAGCCCGACTGCAGCTACGCCTACAGCCAGTACGCCGAGGCGTGCGCGCCGGTGCTGGCGCAGCGCGGCGGGGCTGATGCTCCGGGGCCCGCCGGCGCCTTCCCCGCTTCGGCCGCGTCCTTCTCGCCGCGCTGGCGCTGCCCGAGCCACTGCATCTCGGCGCTCATCCAGCTCAACCACACGCGCCGCGGGCCCGCGCTGGAGGACTGCGACTGCGCGCAGGACGAACACTGCAGGTCCACCAAGCGCGCCATCGAGCCCTGCCTGCCTCGCACCAGCGGCGTGGGCCCAGGCGCCGGAGCGGGCTCGGTCATGGGCTGCACCGAGGCCCGGCGACGCTGCGACCGCGACAGCCGCTGCAACCTGGCGCTGGGCCGCTACCTGGCGTACTGCGGCAAGCTTTTCAACGGGCTGCGCTGCACCGACGAGTGCCGCGCGGTCATCGAGGACATGCTGGCCGTGCCCAAGGCGGCGCTGCTCAACGACTGCGTGTGCGATGGGCTGGAGCGGCCCATCTGCGAGTCGGTCAAGGAGAACATGGCCCGCCTGTGCTTCGGCCCAGACGCGGGCAACGGTCCGGGCAGCAGTGGCTCGGACGGCGGCCTGGACGACTACTACGATGAAGACTACGACGACGAGCAGCGCGCGGGGGCGGCGGGAGGCGAGCAGCCCTTGGACGATGACGACGGCCTCGCGCGCCCGGGCGGCGGCGCTGCTGCTGCGGGCGGCCGCGGGGACCTGCCCCATGGGCCCGGGCGCAGGAGCAGCGGCAGTGGCAGTGGAGGCCACTGGGAGACCCGAGGCGCCTGGACCCCGCTTGTCTGCTTGCTGCTGCTGCTGCTGCTCGGGTCACACTTGTAGCCCCTGCGTCCCCGCTGCAGGCCGGCGCACGCGATCCGGCTGGTTTTCGAGCCGGGCACCTGTGGCTCGGGGACCGGGGGTGGTCTGGAACACTGGCCCACACTCTCCCTGGGTGGACAGGCCCAGCACATACCGCAGCCGCCATGCGCGACCCTCTACTGTGGTTTCCAGGCTGCAGAGATTACGGATCTATCCTTTACCGGCTCGAATCTGCAGAAATCAAGACACCCTGCAAAAAGTAACAAAAAGTAACGGAGGCTTGGACTCTGCTCAACGGTGGGGGTCTTCACAGCTTCAGGGGGCTCGGGGAGGGAATGCTGGGGGGGGGGGATTAGGTTTGCAAAGGGGCCGTTTTGTTTTTAAACAGTTTTCCTGTGAGAGGACACATAGTGCTCGTAGCGACTCTAATAGCTTGTGGCCACTGAGAAACAGCAATCGTAAGTAAACGGAAGAGTTCCCTCCCATCCCGATTCATTCCTGCACTCTTGGCGTAGCACACGGTAGCGCCGACTGCGGGGCCGGCGAGTGCCTTGCCTGGGTCTCCGGAATCATGTCTGCCTTATAACCTTCACCCCCACCTTCGGTTTCACTGCCACCATTCCGGCCTCTGAGCACCACGTGTCCTAGAATTAAGGGTGCACAAACCTGGCCTATTACCATGGTGTTGAACAATGTAACTTTTTATCTTAGAGCTCCGTACTGCCATCTAGGAAAACTTCTGTGTGGAGTTTGTTTTGTTGTCCTTTTTCTGTTCTGTTTTGGTTTGGTTTTTGTTTTTACACCAAGAGATTCTAAGTTTGAATATGCAGAGATAGAATATTGGCTCTGTCCCTATCGGGGTCTTCCACCCTGGTACGTCGTATATAAACTGTATTAAAACTGGGGTTTCTTACCAGTTGCTGTACTTTGTATATAGAATTTTTATAAATTGTATGCGTCAGAAATAATTTATTTTTAAAAAGAAATTAAGAAGTTTAAATCTGCATCAGTGTTGCATCACCCCCCATCCAAGAAATGTCTAGAACACATTGGTCACCAGGAACCCACTCCTGTGAGCCCGCTTTGAAGTGTGCCCTGTGTAGAACAGTCTAAAAAAAAAAAAATGTACAGTGTATTTTACAGATTTGAAGTAACGTTCTTATTTTCGAGAGAATTTATGGACATTGTAGAAATGTATAAATGCATTTCCAAACTGCCTTAAACATTGTATTTTTATAGACATCATTTTTTTTAAAGTCCTGTGTTTTAAATAACTATGACTTTGTGTATTTTTTGGTTGTTTTATTAAAAATGCACACATCAGTAAAGAGTTTAAACGGTGGCTTTGGTGCAATTGTTTTCTGCAGTTACACTGTGGTTAACCCAGTGCTGGGTGGGAGGGGTGTGGAGGGGGCCTGGGGAGTCCTTCAAACTTCAAGTGACGTTAGAATGCAGGGCCAAGCGGAATGTGAGCTAATGCTGCCTTTAATTTGAAGAACAATTAGATGTTTGTAAATGAGGCAGCTGAAACAATTTGTAACTGGCCTCTGCTGGTGCTGTTGGCATTTGTGGAGAGAACTCACGAAATATCCCCTGTGTGAGGATAACCTCTTCCTCACTCAGAGGCCCACCCTCGGCACCCCCCTCCCTTTTGCTCCTGACCCCCAGGAGTGTCCTCTCTGCCTTCTCATTCAATCAAACATGCCAATAGCATCTGTTACCAATAGGTCTAGGAAGCCTACAAGACTCAATACTTCAAAGCCATTTTCACACTTTTGGTGGGGGAAAAAAAATACAAAATTTTGTTACAAAACATTGAGGCGTGCAAAAGTAAACACAGCGTGGAGGGGGATAATCACCAGGACTGGAAATATTGTCCCTAGGAACGGTTGAACAGTGGGCTGAAGGTTGGGCTTCCGCCAAGCTCCTGATGCACACTCAAACGCCCTTACATAAATAATTACACTCTTAAGCTGTGTCGAGTGCTGATACACTTGACCTTGTAAATAGAAATGTTTGCAGTAGGAATAAACTCCGGCATTGGAAAATCTTTTAAACATTAACACAAAAGAGAGCAGTCTGTCCTCTGGGGATTTGAGCCTGGACCTCCGCAAGCTAGGCACTTGCAAGGGGAAAACGTTTATTTATCTTCTATTCCTGGTGTTTATTTAAAGCTTTTCATTTTAAACTCGGTGATTGGGAGGCAAGTCAGGAGTTTAAAAGTCAACACAAATAAACTTTGTCTGAGGGGTCGACAGATTAGCCAGATCTGGTGTCTCTTTATTTGATATTAGCGTGTGCTGAGAAAACAGCCAGATTTCTCCACTGCCTAAAGTAATTAACCAAACTGTACCCTTTCACACTCCTTCCCACCTCCACTTTGAGGATTTTATTTTTGCATCTCTCTTTCCCTAGCTCAGTGGGGGAGTCCAAACTCCTCTCCATTTCCCCCAAAACCAAGATCCCACATGTGTGGTACCAGAAAACCACAGATACGAGCTTGGAGCCCAGAAGAGTGGTATGTTTGGATGGAAGTCACCTGAATGGTTCAGCAAACATGTTAAAGTCGAGATGACCCTGGTTTTGTTTGTTTGTTTGTTTTGTTTTGAACTGAATGAGGAGTATTCTTAGAGGCTTCTAAGGAAAATCAGATTTTATTTTTGCTTAAATATATTTAAATCCTCTCCATTCCGGGTTTTTTTGTTTTGTTTTGTTTTGTTTTTAACACATCCTCGACTAAAAGTTAAGCCTTTTGTCACAGTAAAAGGCCCAGTTCTCCCCCCTCCCCCCCCCCCAAGAATAAGTTAGACAGCACCAGAAAAGGCCTGACAATTAACTGCTACAATAAAGTCACTGACTTGATTTTACAGGGCCCTGTCAGAGGCATCTGCCTAGGATAAATCATCACAGCTTACTCTGGGCAAGAGGGGATGTGGCTTTATGCTTTCTCCCTTGAAGAAAGTGAACATTGATCCATGGCCCACTTATTCAAACAAGGAGACATAGCCTGGCGTCCCCCTGCCTCGGAACAGATCTAGTGCATCTCAGAGCAGATTGCAGAGATGCAGTGTGCTCCCAGAGTGTGGTGACTTTATCCAACAGCCAGCCATCTACTTCGAGACAGAAAAGGTTTTTACAGATGTTGACATCTGCAATATCTGGACGTCTCTAGGGAGGCCTTTGGAATTCTGGACATTTGGCAGGTCAGATGTCTTCGGGAGATGCCTGGAAGTGCCATTACTGAGAGGAAAAGGTAGGGTTTTTTTGGGGGGGGGGGCTTTTCTGGAGAATTTCCAGGAAGCTCCCCCACCCCATCTCATGAGAGGCAGGGTTTGGATTTCATGTCTAATCTATCTGCAGGCTGTTTCCATCTCCTCCATTAGTAGGTCGCCGTTCTCTGTGACGGTTCATTTGTCTTTGGGAGCACTTCAGGGACAAACGTTTAAGGGAATGTGGGACAATGGTCAAGAACAAGGTTGGCAGTTCATTGAGCTGAAGCCACCATACAGTAAAGAGAAGAGGTTCAGCTTCAGCGATCAGCCCAGCACACTGCAAGGCTTTTGTACATGGTCACAATGGGCATAGCATAAGGTCTCTGTTGATTTCTAACAATATATAGCCATGTACACGTGAAAAGCCCCATGTGTCCAGTGGGGACATGGCCCTAGGGAAGTGACACCTCTATACTGGAGTTGCACTCCTACAGTCACCCATAAGGACAGAAGCAGCTCCTGGTCCCCAGTGCCATGTGGTGAAGGGACCAGAAACTGGGTTCTACGGGTCCCCACATGAAGACAGAAGAGTGACCCTTTCTACCATGGAGAATATGAGCAGTGGTAGAACCAAGGAAACAGCAGAGCGTGGAGTTGCGAGTTTTTTTATTTTTGCCGGAAGATCATGCATTTACCTCATCCCAGCTACGATACACAGGATCCAAAGTCAGGAGACTCTCAATGCCATGAGAGGCTCTGGAAGCAATGTGCAGCAAACCCTCACAGCTCGGACTCTGCTGTATGGTCACTAAGAGCGCACTGTGAAAGCTCGGAGATATGTAGTCCATGCATCTTTTCCAGAGCACAAAGAGGAAAAGTGTGCCATCGCTGTTTTCTGACCTCTCACACCAAGAAACATGGGGAATGCTGTCATTGACCTGGCGTCCCCCCCAGCTGCTCCAGGGAGGGTGGTGGGAGAGCACGGGGTTGCACAGGCAGTGTGGCCTGGGCTGCACTTCCAGTGGGGCCCACTGAGTGCCAGTTAAGTTGGACACCACTGTATTCTGCTTGAGAGATTGCTTCTGGAAGAGAGTTGACAAAGTTCACCCTTGACTATCCCCACGACATAAGCAATGTGCTGTGAGCATCAATGCCCCCTACCCCCCCCCCGCATTCGTTTAATCGATTTTGTAAATAACACAATGATCTACTACTAAATAGTGGACTGCGTACACTATATTTTGGCACAAAGATGGTCATTCTCCCACTAGTAACCGGGGGCGCTAAATAAATGATTTCAACAATGTTTTATTAAAGGCGACAAGAGCCCTCGAGCTGCATTAATCGGGAGAAGTCGAGTGGCACCTTTGTTATGGAAATGCTGAGCACATAATGGCCAGGCCAGACAATGTGCGGCCACTCCATTCTTTCAGCCACGCTGACGCCTCTTAAAGAGGAACTGCAGGGAAGGATGTGGGAACATTTGCTTTCCTAGGAAGCTCTCTGCTCCTGCTTTGGAGATCTACCTCCAAAGCCTGCCTAAAATGCGCTGGGTGAAGCCAGGGGGCTGCTGAGAACATGGAAGGGGTTCTACTCTTTATTTCAGGGCCCTAAATTCCCTACAGACTAGGTATCTACTTCTCCATTTATTTACTTATTTATTTATTTATTTATTTATTTATTTATTTATTTATTGGCACAGCATTTCCAAAACAATATTTTGATTTGTTTTTAAAATGGTTCAAAGACTATCTATCGTGTTGGTAGATGTCATGCATAACGGAAGCAAGTTGAAGTCTGCCAGCAGATACACAATATACACAATTACATCAAAGACATCTTAATCTGTGACCAAAGATAAAAGAGTAGTCTCTGCCTCCAGACCCTCCCTATGGACACCTTCCTATCTTTTTCATCAATAGTTGTCTTATTAAAGTACCTAAAATGTCAAGATCTTGGATGTCAGGTCCTGAATAGAGGAGAGGTCAGCATTCATTCCACAAGAAGTTTCTGTGTACATTATCCCCGATCAGTAACTACTAAGAACCATGTCCATGTCTGTAGATGCGATCCGTTCCCAGCCATAACCCTTTTACAACATCCATGTCCCCCAGCCCTCAGTTTCTCCCGTTGCTTCCTGCTCACCAAATAGTTCAACCCATTTGGAGCAGTTTTGTTTTTTTTTTTTTTTTTTTTTTTTCTGTAAGAAGCTTTCTGGCTGGGTGTGTTGGCTGGGTGTGGTGGCTCACACCTTTAGTCCCAGCACCCAGGAAGCAAAGACAGGTATATCTCTGTGAGTTCAAGGCCAGCCTGGTTTGCATAGTGAGTTCCAGGACAGCCAAGACTGTGTGTGTGTGTGTGTGTGTGTGTGTGTGTGTGTGTGTGTGTGTGTGTGTGGGAAGCTGAACACAGTAAGACTATTCTTAGTCAATGTGGGGACAGATAATTACCACACAATGAAAGAAGATAGCAGGAAGAACGTGACACAGAGACAAAACCCAGGGGTGATACGTGCACTGTGTGTGTAAATGTGTATATGACCACTTATCACCAGAGTATGATGTGGGAAGTAGCAGAAACAAACCTTGAAAGATGGACTAACAACAGAACAGAAATCTTGAAGATCATGTCTGACAGGAATTTCACATTGCATGATGTCCAATACAAGCAGTTTCTGACTGAGTCTGTCTGGGAACGGGGGGGGGGGGGGGGGGGGAGGGTTTTAAACAGAATATATGAACATTTTTAGAAGGGCTAAAGATCTGAGCAGGACCCAGCAGACAAGCACCAGTGGAGGATAAAAGTAGACTCAGGAAATTATGATTGGTTAATTGTGGGTCTAAAGGGAGGCAGAGGCCAGCGCAATGGCCCTGGACTTCTGAGTGAGATTTGGATAGGAACACCTGAGTCCTGAGAGAAGTTTGCAGGGTGCAAAGTGTTTGAGATATTTCAGGAGAGCCGTGGTATGTGCGGGAATCTAAACCATGAGACTTGAATAGTGGTCATGACTGAAACTTGACAGGGATGGGATTGGGATGTAGGTCAGTGTAGAGTAGTGATCTGTCTGTCTGTCTTGGCAGGCAAGGCTGTCGGTCACATTGCATCTGTCCCTAGTATGCAAAAAGAAAGGAATGCTGGTGCTGTCTGTCCAGTCTGGGCCCCTAGCATCCTCTCCGATGCTAGTATGTTTCCCTCCTCCGATACCCTCTCTAGAAACAGCCTCAGAGATGCACCCAGACGTGGGCCTCCTAGGCAATGCTGAAGCCAACCAAACTGACAGTGAAAATGAGCCACTATGAGAGCACAGAAGTACCCAGCCAGGAGGAAGGTCAACGAGATCTAAGGAGCGGAGGGAAGAAGGAAAGAAGATGTCCACACCGACACTTGGGAATGTATCTCAGCAAGCAGAATGGATTTACACACACACACACACACACACACACACACCACACACACACACACACACACACACACACACACACACCACACACACACACACCACACACACACACACCCACATACCACACACACACACACACACACACACACACACACACACACACACACACACCACACACACACACACCCACATACCACACACACACACACCACACACACACACACACACACACACACACACACACACACCACACACACACACACCACACACACACACACACCCACATACCACACACACACACACACACACACACACACACACACACACCACACACACACACACACACACACACCACACACACACACACCACACACACACACACACACACCACAAAACAAGCAAACAAGCAAGCAAACAACAACAAAAAGTAGCATAGAAAAGACTTCATCGTCAGGTGATGGTGACACACACCTTTAAACCCAGCGCTCAGAAGGCAGAGGCAGGTGGATCTCTGAGTCTAAGGCCTGTCTATGGAGCAAGTTCCAGGACAGCCAAGGCTACACTGAGAAACCCTGTAGAGAAAAACCAAAGACTGAAAAAATAAGAAAGAAAGAAAAGAAAATCCTTTATCATAACAATATTTAAACAATAATACTAATCATTATTATTATATACAGCCGTTATAATTACCACCAACTGGGGGGGGGGGAATACAAATGACCAAGATTATAAAATTTCATTTAAAAAATAGTAGCTAATTGACATTACTGCATGTTGTACACATGTATTGACTGCAGAAATGCACCCCATGATTTAAGCAATATGTCAGCATGAGCAAAGTTTTTTATGAATGAATGAACTAATTAAAATCTTAACTACAGGGTCAGCGAGACAGCCCAGTAGGTAGAAGAAGCTCTCATTATGCAAGCTTGGACCAGCAGAGCCATATAGAGGTAGGAGAGAACCAGTTCCCAGAGCTGTCCTGTGATCCCACACATGAATCACGGCAGCACGGGATCCCACTCACACATTGGTACCATGTGCTCACACAGACACAGTAAATACATACAGGAGTTTTTGAAATAGCGGGTAGAATTCAGACGACTCCATGGCATTTTCTGTAGGAATCCAGCACTGAGCAATGGGGAGATCAGTTCTGAAAATGGCTTTATTACCTGGTCCCTACTGAACTACAGTCTACCCAAAACTTCACAGCACAAGTTTTAAATCATTTATCTGATCACAAAGTGGCGAATCAGAACTTGGGGCTGGGCTCTCTGCTAGGCTTTCCTGGCTCCTTTGGCCATCAATAGCGGGTAGGTAATGAAGATGAACGTTATTCCACATGCGCTGGCTCATCTGTTTGATGCCTGACACATCCAGGCCCTATGTCTGTGACATCTGAGAGACTGGCTCTCATGGCACTGACACTCACCAGAGTTCAAGACAGAGGGACACAAATGAGCAACCCCTCCTCAAACTTCTTGGTCAAACTTGCCAGGGTCTCATTGTCAAAGCAAATCACACGAGTGTGTCCAGTTTGGGGAGTGAAGAGAGGAACGCCTGACCTAAGGTTCTGGGGCAATATAGGAGGGGTGAGCTGTTACTGCAGGTTTTTCCCGCTGGCTGCTGCCGGTCCTGCCGCCACGGTCCCGCCGCCATGTGAGCCCCAAATAACATGCAGAGACTCTGAATTTGATACAATCCTGTTGGCCAATTACCATTATTGTTTATGGGCTAGCTCCGTCTTAATGATTAACCCACTTCCACTTATCTAAGTATTTCCACATGGTCGTCTTATGGGGAGCGGTGGCCAGCGTCTTCCTTCCTCCCTGGTCTACATCTTGACTCCTCCCAACTACTTCCTCTTTCCTCCTCCTGGTCTCCTAGCCCCACCTATCTTGTTTCCTATTGGCCACAGACTTTATTAATTAACATATTTACAGAATAACTTCTCCCATCAGCGAGCAGAACGATTGTTAAGTGGCCTAACTCAGTGGTTAAGAGCCCGGAGCACCTGGGTTGATTCTCGGTACTCACGTGGTGCCTCAGCCATCCATGACTCCAGTTCCAGGGGGTCCAATGCCCTCTTCTAGCCTCCATGGATTTCACATAGATGACAGGCACAGGCATGCAGACAGCTTTCCAGTGCCAGAAGCAGCTCCCAAATAACCACTCAGGGCTTAACATCAGTTACAAATGCTCAGCCAATAGCTTAGGCTTGTTACTAGCTAACTCTTACACTTAAATTAGCCCGTGTTTCTTATCTACCTCCTGCCAGGTGGCTCATGGCGTGTTGCCTCATTTTCTACATGTTCTGTTTCCTCTGTGTCTGCTGGTATCCCCTCTGACCCACCCTTCTCCATCCCATCATCCTTAGTCTGGCTATCCCGCATTATACTTACTGTCTGGCCACCAGCCAGCCAGATTTTTATGAAGCCAATTCAAATGACAAATCCTTACAGTATATAAAAGGATTATCCCACATCACAGACATACACATACACATAAAATAATGCAATAAAACAAACAAAAAGGACTGTAAGAGGCAGAGGGACTAAGTTTGGCATGGGATTGTGTCTCCTGAAATGTCAGGGAAGCCACCACACCCATGGAATCTTACCAACGTGGCTTTCTAAACGTGACCTGAACAAGGATGGCATAAAAGTGGGAAAGACCCCAGCTCTAAACAGAGGTCTACAGGCAGCGAGGCATGCTGGGAGTGGGAGAGATTTGACACAGAACAGAAGGAGGGTATATGGGAAGGGTTGGAGGGAGGAAGGGCAAGGGAGAAAGATGTAACTATATTTTCGTTTGAAAAAGTAAAAAGAGTGCTTCAGCTTTGTGTGTTTTTCCTGTGGTTTGTTTGTAGACCACTCCACTCCTCTTCAAGAGAAGGAGGCAAAGTTGGAAATCCACAACAAAAGACTGCATTCCCGAGGTCTCTTCTGTGTCTCTTTCTAGATGGCAGAAAATAAACCAATGGTCTCACCTTTTCAGAACTTACAGAATTTAGAGATAAAAGTCCAGAAAGACTCAAAACACTTCTTTGTTTTGTTCACAGAAAAAAGAAAATGCAGTGTGGTTTGTTATCTCTCAAGATCGGGGCTCCGTTTCTTCTACCCTAAAACCTGGGCATATTATACTGTGATTTCTGTGACTTTTTTCCTTCCAAAAGAGTTGGAGAATCAGCCTGTAAAGACTTTACAAAGCTTTATTGAAATTCTGATGAGGATTGGATGTGATTTATTGACTAATACGGAGACAGTTGGCGGCACAGGCACTCTGTAAGAGCAAGGGTTTTCATCTTTTCAGTTGGAGAAACTCTATATGGATCTGTAAACAGTAAAGACTGTTTACAGATCAGACCTATATGCCTTTTTTTTCTCCTTCTCATTCAGTTCTGGTTTATACCTTCTTAGACTTATTCCTGAGTCGTTTCTGCTGGCTTAATACTATGACACTAATTCATCATTGAATTGAGTTATCTAGGGGTGAGTACTGGATGTTTTGGCGGGCTTTGAACTAGTCTGCATTTAGGCAGACTCTTTCGTTTCCTATATAGAAAATATGCAAGTTATTCTGAAACTTCGGAGTCTTGTAGCAGAATGGGAAGAAACCGTTTGGGGGGCACAGGTCCCCGCCATTGCTCTGGTGATCTGGAGACTACCCTCAGCCTTCACAACTGCAGAGAAAGCACAGACCACTTAATCATGGGTGTAACAAGGAAAAGATACAGATTAAAAAGAGTGGGTGGGGGAGTTCACCCTCGTCTACAGACCCCTGCCTGAGCCTTCGTGCTCAGGGTTTACTGGTCTCCTCTCTGTTCACATGCTGGCTGATGGATTACCCAGTTGCAAAGTCTCTGAGTCTGCTGATTCCATGTAACTCCAGCCCCATCCTAGTTCAAGCATTGTCTCCTGTGGATCGCGGTCGTTAGACACCAAAGAGAGGACTGCCCTTTTGTGGGAGGACCAACATGTACTCCACGGAGGCAACAGGATCATTAGGAGGTTCCAGGCCAGCCTAGGCTACATAGGGAGCTCCAGGCCAGCCCACTGAGCCACCCAGTGAGATCTGTCTTTAAAAACAAACAAGCAAGCAAGCAAACAACTTTTGGTAAGCACGGTTGTGGATGCCAGCACTTGGGAGGCTGAGGCAAGACAGCTATGAGTCTGAGACTGCCTTGGTCTATATGGGGGGGAAACTGTCCAAAATGAAAAGGAAATTTATTTTTGTCCTAGAAGGGTAATAAGGCTAAAGTCTTTGCTGGTATTATACAGTGAGTTTGCAAATCCATATTCACCAAGTTAGGGATAGGAACATAAATTTAAAAATATGTGATAATTAATCCAAAACACTAACAAATCCATTATCATAACAACACATTTGTATCTAAAAAAAAATAATAATCTGTTTTCAAAACCTCCTACTGTTTCACTTTTTTTCCTGTTTGTTTGTTTCAAAACACTTCAATGTCTGACTTAATGACACAGAGTGAATCTCTCTCCTCTCCTTTGGCCTGCTCTGGTCTGTCTTGTGCACACCAGCAAGCACACAGTAAGTCTGGCCTCTTCCATTTAGTTAGGAAAAAGACAGCCTCTCTAACACTTTTCTCAGGTTCTCAGGTGGCGGCAGGCACCCTGCTTCGATACGCAGCAATCAAAGCAATCAGCGCTCAATGAGTAGTCGTTTATTCTTTTCAGACAGGCTCTCTCCATGTAGCCCAGGCTGGCCTCTTGGTCTTCTTTGTCAGTGGTGTGATTACGGACGTGCGCTGTCGTGCCTGGGTAAGCTTTTGTTAATGTTTAGGTGGTGGCACTTTGGTGAAATGTCCATTAAAATGACAGTCCTGCCTTGTGTCCCGATGGGTCTGGGTAATGCTGTGATCACTCACTGGTCACTCAGGACGATGATGGGAACACTGACATGATTCACTCCACTAGGTCACATCTACGAACATCATCACTGTCTCATCCACAAGAACTGCTGGAAAGATCCCAGCTCACAAGGGACACGTCCAAAGTTCTCATTTTGCAAAATATCAGATTTTTATTATTGGCAACGAATCCCATGTTTTCCTTGCCTTGTGTGTGTGTTTGTTTGATTGTTTGGTTGGGGTTGTGGGGGTTTGAATAGGCGTGGCCCCCTTAGACTCCTGTTTGGATGATGCTTGGACCATAGGGAGTGGCACTATGAGGAGGTGTGGCCTTGTTGGAGTAGGTGTGGCCTTGTTGGAGTAGGTGTGGCCTTGTTGGAGTAGGTGTGGCCTTGTTGGAGTAGGTGTGGCCTTGTTGGAGTAGGTGTGGCCTTGTTGGAGTAGGTGTGGCCTCGTTGGAGTAGGTATGGCCTTGTTGGAAGACCCTGTAGAAGTGGCTTTGAGGTCTCATGTATGCTCAAGCTATGTCTAGTACACTGTTTCTTCTGTTGCTGCCTGCAGATCAAGCTCCTTCTCCAGCATGGTGTCTGGGTGTCTGACTGCACAACACCATGTCCCACCATGACGGTAATGGACTAAACCTCTGAAACTGTAAGCCAACCCCAATTAAATGATTTCCTTTATGAGAGTTGCTGTGGTCATGGTGTCTCATCACAGCAATAGAAACCCTAACTAAGTGTTGTGGAGTATTTGTACACTGTGAGAAGATGTGTTGCTGTGATTGGTATAATGAAAAGCTGAACAGCCAATAGCTAGGCAGGACTTCTGGGCAGAGAGAACTATGGGAAGAAAGAAAGTCAGAGTCGCCAGTCATTCTCAGAGGAACAGGATGGGCAGTGCAGAGATGAGATAATACCATGTGGCAGAACATAGATTAATATAAATGCATTGCTTTAAGTTATAAGAGCTAGTTGGAAACAAGCCTAAGCTAAGGCCAAGCTTTCATAATTAATAAGAAGTCTCTGGGTCATTAATTGTGAGCTAGCAGTCCTGGCAAGAAAGTACTGTTACAACTAAGCAGTTGTTACTGTGTTTGATTTATTTGTGTGTGTGGGGGGGTGTGCACATATCACAACACAGGTGGGGACATCAGAGGACAGTGTGTGCCTGTCATTTCCTCCTTCCACTATGTGGGTCCCAGGGATCAAACTCAAGTCACCAGGCTTGGCAACAACCCCCTCTCTTGACAGCTCTCTTGACAGCCCTGCTTTATTTATTTATATAAGGTATTTATTTTTGGGACACAGTCTTACCACCTGGTCTGGAATGCATCGGATATGAACTTGTGTTGAGCGTCTGTGTCAGCCTCCTGAGTGCTGGGACTGCAGTCGCCTGACAGAATGTACTGTGGATCAATGCTCACCAGTTTCCAAGTCTGGAAATCATAGTTGTCCTTCAGTCACTCCATGAAGTAAAATTGTGCTCCATATGAAAAGGTCAGCTAAGTCCAGTCACAGTCCACACAACCACCCAAGAGCTTTTCCTCGGGACAGACTTCTGACAGAGTAGAAATCCTCTCCGTATTCTTCCCGTTCACAACACAGAAGATCTCAAAATATGTCCTCAAGGTAGTAACTAGCTATTCACTCATGTCAATCTGTGTGTGCATACGTGCTTGTGTGTGTGCACACCCATGTGTATGCATGTGTGTGTGTGTGTGTGTGTGTGTGTGTGTGTGTGCTTATGCTTCCATGCATGGGTATGTGTGTACATGTGTGTGTGCATGTATAGACATGGGAATGTTTGCATATATTTGCATGTGTATGTGTATAAATGCCTGTGTGCATACACACTTGCCTGTGTGGACACGTGTGTGTGTGTATATACATGCTTCTATATGTGTATATGTGCTTGTGTGTGTGGTTCCTGTGTAGACTGACATCCGACGTTCCCGTTCCTGTGTTTCACGGAGATTTCCATACACTTGTAAGACGTTCCTTTAGTCTCTTCTTACTTGCTACTATTGGAGACCCAAACGTCTCAAGTTTTTGTTGTATGCTTATATACTTTTATAGAGCAAAATTGGCTTTTCCAAACATACTATTGTATTCACGAAATATTTTTCCTTTTTAAAAACATATTTTCACCTATTCTTTTCTTTCCGTTTTTAAGTTCTGTGTCCATTGTCATCTTTCTTAATCTTTATTTTAAAAAATGTATTTTTCATTTTAAATACCAACCCCAGTTCCCCCTCCATCCTCTCCTACTCCCCCACCCCCCTCCTTCCCAACCCCTATCCTCTCCTCAGAGGGAAGAAAGCCTTCCCTGAGGAGTTAACAAAGTCTGGCTACCAAGTTGAGGGAGGGACAAGCCCTCCCCACTGTATCAAGGCTGAGCAAGGTATCCCAGCATAGGAAATGGGCTCCAAAAATCCAGTTCATGCACCTAGTGCCACTGCCAGTGTCCACCCAACGGGTCAAGCCACGTAACTGTCACCCGCATTCTGAGGCCTGGTCAGGTCCCGGCTGTCAGAATCTGCAATCTTTCTCTTGAAGTTCTTCCTCATACTATTGATCTTTCCAAACGACAAGTTTGAAATTTAGCTATCAAATACCTGCTAGGGTAATGTCTTCTCTTGCTCTGCTATTACTGATTACTCTTTCTCCCGTGTTTTTAACGTTCTCCTGATAAGGTACGGCTTTATGTCCCAGGGAGAGAAAACAGTCTTTTTCCCTCACCACCCTTCCCGCCTGCCTGTTTTATAATAGTAACTGTTTGCTGTCGATTTTTTCCCTTCCATTTTTCGGCAACCTCTTCTTATCCCAAGTAATATGCATTGCCAGATACACTCACTACCGCAGGTCCTCTGTGAAGGGGAGGAAAGCTGAGTTATTTAGTCACATCACTTGGACAATGACTAGGAGGATTTAAGATACATGGAAAGTGTCCTGGCTAGTTTTACGTCAACCTTCACACAAGCTAAAATCATCCGAGAGGAGTTAAGAAAATGAAGAAAATGTCCCCACAAGATTTTCTTAATTAGTGATTGATGGGGGAGGGTCCACAGCCCATTGCGGGTATCATCTCTGGGCCGGTGGTCCTGGGTTCTCTGAGAAAGCAGGCTGAGCAAGCCACGTGCAGCAAAGAGTGAGCAGCTCCCTCCATGGCTCTGCATCAGCTCCCGCCTGCAGGGTCCCGCCCCGTGTGAGTTCTTGCTTTTGATGATGAGCTGCTACATGGAACTGTGATGAAATAAGCCTTTCTTCCCAAGGTTTCTTTTGTCATGGTTTTCATCGCAGCGGTAGAAACCCTTACTAGGAGCGAAAGGAACAAGCTGCATTTTGCCATCTAGAAGTCAGGTCATTCTCAGTGAAGAAACAGTCTCCTCCGGAAGAGCCTTGTGGGGTGAGGGCTGGGTGGGAAGACAAGGCGGCCTCTGGGAACCATAATGTGTGCTGGGAAGTCAGAAGTGAGTGAGAGGGCAGGTGGGAAGCAAGGGTCGGGGCTGGGGGAAATGCGACAGTGGGCAGGATCACAGAGCGTGGGGGATATCTAACATCCGCGTGAGGATGAGAGGACTAAAGCAGAGTACTAGAGAACTCTTCCAGAAGAAGACGCAGACTCCGCAGAGCCAAGGCCTGAAGGTTGTGTGGCGCCCTCAGCCTCTGTGCACGGGCGATGGCGCGAGCACATGCTCGCCACGGCAGGGGAACGAAGGGTGAAGGCGATTCCCACCCCGGCTGCAGCCGGGGTAAACGCTGGACTGCATGCGTGTGTGTGCTACCATGCAAAGATTTCACGCCCACATCGTGGAGACACTTCCAAGTCTTAGGTTGTTGTGGTTTGCATGAGTGACCCCAAAGGCCCACAAGCCAAACCAAAGCCCCTGGGTGATTCTACTGGGAGGCCGTAGAGCCTCCAGAGAGTGGGACTTCCTGGGGCCTTCAGGCCATTGCTGACATGCCTTAAAGGCAAGTGTGAGGCTCTGTTCTCTTCCCCCCTCTTTCTGTCTCTCAGCCTGTCTCTGCTCCCTCCTTCTCATAGGACACCCATGACAGAAATGACAGGCTGGCATGTTCTGAACTGGGCTAAATAAACGTTTTTTAAAATTTAAGTTGATTGTTAATGGATGAAGAGATGCTATTAAAATAACTAGGCCCACAAACCTACTGCCTGTCTCAAGCATGAGCCAGCTCTAAGGTGTCAGGTCCCCAGAACGCTTCCTTCACCTCCTGTCTAGGTGTTTCCCATGGGAGGGGCCGCGGAGGCAGCTTCCACTGAGGAGCTGAGTCTTCCCTGCTGACTTGAGGCTTCTGTTATCTCTCATGTGTCTTTCCTTGCTGAATATCATTTTCAACGCTTGGTTTTCATTTCCAGTTCATTGAGACATCTTAGAGCCAAGACAAATCTTTCTGAATAGACTCTGTCAACTCGATGCATTCCAGGGGTGACATCTGACTTCAAATTCTTTGTGATGTCAGTGAGAAGGCTTCTCCAAGCCTCTTCCTGCAGCAGAGGGGACCAAGTACAGAGACCCACAGCCAGACATCTCTCACACACACACACACAGAGTCACACACGCACACACACACACACAGACATCACACACACTCACACACGCATACACATACACACACATACTCACACACATGTACACACACACAGCCAGACATCACACACACACACAGTCACACACGCACACACACACACACAGATATCACACACACTCACACATGCATACACACACACATACTCACACAGGCATACACACACACTCACACACAGTCACACATGCACACACACTCACACACACACAGACATCACACACACTCACACACACATACACATACACACATACTCACACACGGACACACACACAGACACACACTGACACACAGACTCACACACACACACTCACAGATACACACACACATACACACACATATACACATACACACATACACACACACATGCATACACACATACACACACATACATACACACACATACACACACATACACTTACATGTGTACACACATACACACATATATATACACATACACACACACAGTCACACACGTGCACACACACACATACGTACACACACATGGGGAGGGAGTAGATAGATGATACATACATACATACACACATACATACATACATACATACATATCCTGAAACATTTAGCCCTAAATGGAATGTCTCTGTCAAACCCCTCCCCTCGGAGCTCAGGGAACCCCACAGAAGAGGAGGATGAAAGAATGTAAGAGCCAGAGAGGAAGGTGGACACCAAGGAAACAGGTTCCTGCAAATCAGCATGAGTAGAACTCATGCGAACCCACAGACTGAGGCCGCGTGCTCCGGCCTGCGCGGGTGGTGGCGTGCTCCGGCCTGCGCGGTCTACACCAGGCCCCTCACATACGCATTATGGCTCGCGCATGTTTTCCTGCTTTTATGAGACAGGGAGTCTGAACCAGTGGGTCTTTGATTCTTGAGTGGGTGCCTTCCCTTGGGCTCTTTTCCTTCTGGTTTGTCTCACCCAACTGGGGTGTGATAGTTTTAGTTTTATCTTTTATTTAATTTATTTGGTCACAGTTTGGCAGGTTTTGGGGGGGTCTTATTTTGTTTTCTTGGTTTTGAGGGGTTTTGTTGTACTGGGGTTTTGTTTCTCAAGAAAGAAAATGTTGATGGGTAGGGAGGCCCATAGGATCAGAAGCACCTGGGGGAGGGGAGAATATGATCGAAATATATTTAAATGTAAAAATTGTTTTAAATAATAAGAAATATAATAAAAATGTACAGGCTTCTCCAAGGAAGATGTCAACTTGGTTTTAGGGGAGGCCTGAGCCTCCTCAAGCTTTATTGATTGAATTTTTATTAAGAGCACTACTTTTCTGTCATTGTGATAAAATGTCATGGCCCAAATCGATATGGAGAAGAAAAAAAAGTTGTTTATGTTAATTTGTAGTTCCAGAGGGTAAGAGCCCCTCAAGGACAGGACAGCACAGCAGAGTCAGGAGGCGGGCATGGTGGTGGCACAGCAGGAAGCTGGGAGCTTAAATCCTCAAGCACAAGTGTAAAAGAATGACAGGCATTGCTCTTTAAAAAGGAGAAATGTGTGGATGGCTCCTGCAAACAAGATGACAGATGCCGAGTGAGGTGACCTCCAGCAAGTCGGGGAGCTCCCAAGATGACCAGGGACCCTCCAAACGCAGCTCAGAGAGAGGCTTCCTCAACACTCTTGAACTGTGGGACAGTCCTGCTGCATGAGTCCTTTGCCACAGTGGCCCAGTAAGCAAACACAGAAGACCTGAAACGAAGTTGGGTGGAGGGAAGCAACAAGGCTATTCCTAAATATTTTATTTCTATGCCACGAAGAGCGCTTTACCCCTAAAATAAATACCTCAATATATACTAACGACACATGGTTATTCAACACTAACCGAAGAATAAATTATCTTCCTTCATTTGAGAGCTGTGTTTTGTACCAACACCATTAACAGTGTTAGTCCATTCATGAGGGCAGAGTCCTATGATCCAATTACCTTATCTTTTTTAAAGACAGGGCTTCCTGTCTACCAGGTTGGGCTTGAACTCAATAAATAGCTGAGGATGACTTTGATCTTATCCTGTTGCCTCTGCCTCCTGAGGGCTTGAGTTATAGGCATAGACCATTGTGCCTGGTTTATCTGTGAATGGAACCCAGGGGCTTCCTGCATGCTGGGCTAGCACTCTACCAAACGAGACAGGTCTCCAGACTGATTTAATCACCTCTGGAATATCCCTTGGGACTGACACCTTGGGGATCGCCCTTCCAACAGGAGCGCTGGAAGACACAATCAAGCCATAATAGCATAGCTCCACAGACAGTTCTGAAATCTTTCCGTAGAATAGCAATTTTTCCAGCTAACATCTGAGGAAATAACCCCAAGTATTCATTATGGATCTTAAGTTGAAGTGGTCTTATTAGAGAACCCCACAAACCACACCATTACAGTTTAATGGAGGAGAAAATCACTCCAAATTGAGTTTCTATCCCCAAGTAAGAGAAAGAGACAAGAAGGAAATTCATCCCTTCATCCAATAGGCTTAGCATCTTCTAGGCAGGAGAAAAGGAAGGGTGTTTGGATGAGCCCCTGACCTCCCTGGGCTGACTCTCTAGGGAAGGCCACGGGCAGACGGCAGTGCCAGCTGCTGCTCCTTTCACCGCCTTGCAGAAGGTGCCTCAGTTTACCCTGTGCGTAAAATGTGCATGATGATTTTTTTAAATAAAAGAATCTAAAGACTATACTTGCATAGATCTCTAAAGTTTTTTTTAGAGGAGAGGGGAGAATAAATTACATAAATTTCAGGTAAAGATTCAAGGCTACACCACTGCCCTAAAAACGTAGCAGTGACTTCCACTCTCTTCATGCAGGATCTGTCTAGGAACCCTGCCCAGGGGAGGGAAGATTCCCAAGGCTGGCCCATGTAAATTACCCACTTTAGCCAGCAGCACTCAGGGGAAGGGACCTGACCCTATATTCTCTGTAAGGACTTCAGGGAGATTAAGTTTCAATGACAGTTTTGATCACAGGTTTCCAAACAGGATGGAAAAGTGCTAACAAAAAAAAAAAAAAAAAATTAACATTCCAATCCCTTTAAAAGCAAAGAAAATAAGAATCTGGGTTTTAGTTCCTCACAACTATTAAACAGCCAGCTAGTTCAGGAGAAGGCCGATCCCAGGCAAAGGGTGAAACAGCCTGTATTTTCAAGGTTAAGGTTAATTTAATCTTGACAGATGAGTCCATAATAATCCCCCCAGTGAGCAGAATATTAAAATCCACTCTATAAGATCTTGAGGGTTTTGTTTGTTTGTTTGTTTGTTTCTCGGTGTTTACGTGTGTTCTTTAACTACCCATACCGTGTGCTTCTTAAAACCCAAAGTTAGATTTGGAAACAGAACTTGAGGGCGATACAGCGGACACTCAGTTCCCCAGCACACCACAGCAGACAGGAAGAACAGAGTGTATAATTTAGTGGCAAAAGCTTGTTTTTCATCTAAGTTCTCTGTCTCATATTTCAGGTTTAGGGGGGGCATGTTAGAAAGACTGATGCGGACATGGTTCCTAAACCCACAGGCAGCTTAAGAGGACACAACATGCCTATTAATAAAATTGTATTACTGCTCCATTATTGCAAAGAATAACGGTGGTCTGGAAGGCTGGCCCTGGGCTGAATTTGAGCTGAAATGCTTTCCATTAACTCTTGGCACCAGCAGGACAGGAAAGCATCAGACCTTTCCCAGGCTGAAACATGAAAAAAGTCTGCAGGGAACGTCTCAGCGGGAGAGGAACTTCATTAAGACCGATCGTCATGATCTAGAGACTTCTGCTCTCACTTAACCCTCTCCAATGATAAGGATTTGCAAACAGAACTGGTTTCATAAGACCTTTTTGGAGTGGTTGCTGCGGCCCAGGCTTTTGAATTATCTGCTCGCTGGCGAGGTTAGGCATTTGACTTCAGTGTGACTGCAGGATGTGAAACTTTAGAGCGGGGTAGAGACCCTGCCCTGCTGCCTCATGAACAGCTGTGATCCGTGGGCTCCTCCCTCAGAAGTGACACCCACGCCACTCCCCAGCTCTCGGAAGTGACTGTTGGAATCTGTTTCCAATGAGTCGCTTAGAGGGGTGAGAAACAGCCTGTAAGGAATGTGATCAGCAAAGCAGCAGGAGACCAGCTTTCCAAGGTGCAAGACCACTCCACAAACAAACAAGCAAACACAAACCCGTGCCGCCTGGCCAGGGCTGGGGCCTGCCTGCAGTGGGGATGCTGAAGTCTACCACGTTTTAACTGTCATCAACCCCCTCCTGCAATTCAGCCTCTGCTTCTGCTGTTCAATCGGCACTGGAATTGAAGTCTCGTGAAAATAAAATTCTTTTTTCTTAGAATGTGCTCTTCAGCCAATGTGAGTTTTTGCTTTTGTATCTTCAGCCATAGTTCATATCTTCCCTCCTCTTTTTTTCTTTCTGGGTCTCAGCAATGTGATGATGTGTTCTAAGGCTGTTCGTTTTTACTCTTCCCCCCCCCCTTTCTGTTCACTAGACTGGATAATTTCAACCATCTTCACAATCTCACCTTTTTGTTCTAGTTTATGTTTTTCTGTCAAGTCCATTTAGTGCATTTCCCACTTCTGTTACTGTGTTTTCCAAAAACGAAAGTTTGTTTTTTTGGTTGTTTTAGAAGTAATTTGCAGGACTAATAGATGGTTTGGTGAGTCCGGGTACCTATGCACAGACTGGGTGACTATGTGACCATGGGTTTGAAACTTCTTCGTTAGACCCAGCTGGGCTCATCAGTGAGAATACAGCTCAATACTGTCCGTGCCTCTCTCAAGTCTGTTAGTGCCCAGTGATTCAGTAGTGAGTAATAAGCCTCCAGGAGACCATTTCTACCCGTCGCCCCCTTGGGGTGGCGGTGAGGCTCCTGTACATCCAGAGCTGCTGTGCACAGGTGCTAAGAGCATGACTGTCATGGCTGAATCGTGATAAGACTGTGACAATTTACAGTCCTTCTTCCTGTTATCTGTCTCTGACGCGTGTTCCAGTCACTCTACTGCAAGGTACCCCTTAAGGGGTGATGTCATCATCCTGTGACTTAGCCTTTAATTATCTTTACCCTTGGATCTTAAACAGTCAAGGCCTCTGCATTCACCCCCATCCACAGGTGAAAAGAGGCCTCTCTGACAAGGGCTGAAAGTAGTAGGTAAAAACGTAGCTGTTTAGAGGGCGCGTAAGTGAGGAGCTGCAGAAGACTCCCCTGAGACCTAAGACCTCCCTAGTCCTGGGCTTTTGACCAGTTTGCACTCTCATGGAGGGTGCCTCGATCTAATCAGGGATCTAATCAGTGGTTGGTTCACCTCACAACAGCCCTACCATTATTGCCCAGATCAGACATTTTTCCTAACAGGCTGGTGTAATTCAGAGTTCACATCCGAACACGACTGTCGATGGCTCTACTGCCCCACCAGCCACCATGGGAGCTAGTCAGCAGGAAGGACACTTACAGATCAGTTCCAGGCTGACTTCTCCACACATCTCACATCCAAGATGTCCACGGTGTCTTCAGCAATAGGATCTGCCACACTACCCCTGGCAGGCAACTAAGAGAAGTGGCAAGAGCCTGCACAGCTCTGTGGCTCTTTCAGAAGAGGCCCATACTTAGCACGGGCTGAGGGGGTGGGGAGGTGGGCATTTCTGGTGACACATGACACTTAGCACGGGCTGAGGGGTGGGGAGGTGGGCATTTCTGGTGACACATGACTTCTAAGACGTAGCCTTTCCAGGTTACCTAGGCTTTTGGGGCTTCTGCTTTCAAACTCTCTCTAATATTGTTCAATCGGGAACTCTACTGGATAATAAGCCTCCCCGGGTCTCTTTCAAGCACCCTCCACTCCAATAATCCTTGCTACTCTGTCCACTCGTCCCTGCCACTTATCACCCTCTCCGTGTTTGAGCCTCTCTGTCCCCAGTATCCCCTGCCCACTCTCATTTTATCTGTATGCTGCTGACCTCTCTCCCCTAAGACAAACCACCCCACCGTCCCTCCTTTCTCGTGCCCTGGCTTCCCGAGGTCTCCAAGCCAAACATGAAAACCTAAAGAGTCAAAACTAGAACCCACACATGGGACACAATATGCGGCATTTGTCTTTCTGGACCTTTCTGCCTTGCTCAATATGTTTTTCCAGTTTGCTCTGTTCACCTTCAAAACTTGTTTTTGTGAATAGCTGAGTACAATTCCAGCATGTGTGCATACAGCATGTTTTTATCCATTCATAGACATGGAGTGCCTGTCCCCTGTCTCTCTCCGGAGGAACAGCATGCACATGGGTGTGCAAGAGTCTGTCCCAGGGTTTGAAGATTTTGAGATGTGCCGAGGAGTGGTGTGGCTGCATTATTGGAAACTAGATGGAGTAGGGATGATATCGTCTTATTTCTTTGCGTGCCTCTTGTCTTAGTTTGACTTCTATTACTGTGTTGGAGACCGAGACCGAAAGCAAGCTGGGGAGGAGAGAATTTGTTTCATGCAGGTCATCACTGAGGGAAGTCAGGGTAGGTAGGATCTCAAGGCAGGAATGTGGAAGCAGAAACGGAAACAGAGACCACGGAGGCTGCCGCTCACTGGCTAGCCCCGCGGCTTTGCTCAGTCTGCTTTCTTATAGCACCCAGGACCACCAGCCCAGGGACCCCAGGCACCACACCCAGTGGGCCCCTCCAGCATAACTCATTAGTCAAGCAAATGCCTGCACGCTTGCCTACTGGCCGTTCTAATGAAAGCATTTTCTCAATCAAGGTCCCCACTTCCCAGGTGACTTAATTTGTGTCAAATGGACAAAAAAATAACTCTCACATTCTAAGACTTTTTGGTGAAATACGAACTTTTTAGGTAGCATGCTATGGCAACCCTGGAAACACAAGATTTCTCTAACCTGGTGTTTTCTTACTGTGGCTGAGGTGCATGTAATTTCTCTCTCAAAGGAATCCCGAAGAACATTCGATGCCAAGCACCCAGGGCTTTCCTCTGGTAGCTTAGTTACCAGCTAGGAGCTTTGAGAAATTTTCTATAAGCCTAAGGCTTTGCTCAGGGAAGTTAAGAGTACTGGCTGCTCTCGCAGAGGAACTGTCTGTAATGCCAGCTCCAGGAGATCCAGTGAGCACTGACTGACACGTGTGGTACATATACATTCGTGAAGGTGAAACACTCGTATGTAAGACAAGAATAAACCTTAGCCTGGAGGCTTGTACATGGATCAGTCCTCACACACGCACTTTCTCTCAATGCACGCATTTTCGTTTGGGATTTAGTTTCTCTCCTGTTTCCACTTGACATACTTGTCACTATTGACACCATACCATCATCTGGAAAGAGTCTGCGTGTGCTCTGAGGGGGAGACTAGGAGAGGGGACGGGAAAGTAACTTGGAAGATGGCTTGGCGGGTGACACCCATGCTTTCACCTCCCGAGCCCTGCAGGAGTCACAAAACCGTTCTTCTGCTGCGAGACTCAGTTGAGTCCCAACCCCTCGCCCTGTTCCCATATTTCATCCCTTTGCAAACGCCCTCCGGTAACACACACACGTAAACGCAAGGTCCCTGTACGTACACCTCTGCTGATTCTCCACAGACACTTAAATCTTAGGAGCCTCTGCTCTAAATCACTTCCAAGTCCAAGCTGCCACTTTGAGTCAATCACATCAGGCCTTTGTTGGGATCAAACCTTTCAAAGGAGAAAAGATTTTTAATCCGTTCATACCAGATGGCCCAAGCCTTGCGCCTTGGAGCTACAGGACTGGGATTTTTTTCAAAGCCTCTCTGCAGCTCAACCCCCCCACGTGCCCAGCACACCTCACTGCTCCTTTAACCAAATTGTATTAGCACTTGTGCTGGAGCACGTCTGGACAAGGCTGCTCTTTCCACGCCAGTCTTGCTGGAACCATCGTCAAACATTTGCGACAAAATGCTGTCTTCCTCTAGACAGATCAGCCATCACAAAGAAACAAGACTCTCTTGGAGCCAAACTCCATTTCCCCGTGCAGGCTTCAAAAGTGAGCCTGAGACGGAGCAGAGATGGTCGCAATGGGCTTGGCCATCTGAAGACCATGGAGACCATGGTTTTGAAATTTGGAGTTAAAAACTCATGCTCTAAATCCGTTACCATCAAAAATGGACATGTCTGCGTACATCCTGCCTCAAATATTACTGTACCTTCAAGGATCATAAATTTCTTATAGCTGTCACTCACAAAGCTGGATTTTCTACCAGCAGAAACAAAGTCCATGGCAGGAAGAATGTGGGTGGAGTGGGGGGGGGCAGACGGCACTGGGCTCCTTCAGGGCTTTGTTCCAAACCCCTGTGCCTCTCCTGCAGAGCCAGATTTCTCACTGTCCCCTGCAGAGAAGATACTGCTGAGAATCACAGATGTGTGAGGAACAGAGCAGAGCCTCTGGTCATTTGTGCCACGCATAGCAAGGTGTTGTTCAATGCCATCTCAAACTCATGTGTGCATGTGTTCATGTGTGTGTGCGTGCACGTGTGTGTGTGTGTGTGCATGTGTGTGTGTGTGTGTGTTTGTGCGGTGTGTATACGTGTGTGTATGTGTGTGTGGTGTATGTGCATGCATATGTGTGATGTGTGTGTATGTGCTTGTGTGTTTGTGTGTGTGTGTGGTTGTGTGGTGTGTGTATGTGTGTGTGTATGTATGTGTGTGTCTGTGTTTGTGCGGTGTGTATGTGTGTGTGTGTGTGGTTGTGTGGTGTGTGTGTGCTTGTGTGCATGTGTGTGTGTGTGTGTGGTTGTGTGGTGTGTATATGTGTGTGTGGTGTATATATATGGTGTGTATGGTGTGTATGTGTGCATGCATATGTGTGATATGTGTATATGTGCGTGTGTGTGTGTGTGCGTGTGTAGGAATGTGGAAACTTACTATTTGCTAGCTAAGTGTGACTCCACGGGAGAGGAGGAGAGCAGAACAAGCACACATGGAGGTGTCTGCAGGCACAGAGGACAGGGAGTGTTGACTGCGTCCTTGTGAGGAGAGCCCTGGGCAATCCCAATCCGATGATGCAGGCCCCAAAAGTCCCTGGCAGATCAAGATGCCCAGGGGCCTCAGCTGACTCTGGCAACCCCCACACTTCTCTCTGGTCCCTGTTACTATGGAAGTGTCCATCCATGGCCAGCAATGGTATGTGGATCTGTTGAGCAGTGGTTAAAATCAACGTCCCCCCAGCTTCCTGCCCTACATCAGATGGCACCCAAAGAGCATGGGGCCCTTCTGCTTCTTGTAGACCAGTGGGGCCCAGGGACCAGGGTCCTTCTGTCTCGTGTGGGTCACTGTGGTTGATTCCAGTTGGCCATGCCACCCGGCTGGCTTGTCCACCATTTGCTGAGTATGAAGTGACTGAATAATGTCACCCTCTCAGGCACTGTCCCTTCCTTTGTTTTGCTCAAATCTGAGTGGTGTGCCTCATATGATAAAAGGACTACATGCCCTTAAATAATACCCACACATTTCTAATCCAGGGCGGAACTCATCTTCATACCTGCAGGTTCAACACCGAGGGTCCCATAAACCAAACTAGAAAATGCACTGTAAAGACTGAACTAAACACATGAAGGGCTTTTTCTTCTCATTTCCTAGACAATGTAAACAGGTATGTAAAAGCATGCATCAGACCTAAGTAAGCTGCAGGCTGAAGCATACAGGAGGGTTCCCAAAGGCCGGAGGCCCACACTGTGCTGCTTATGTAAGAGACTGGAGTTTCTGCAGGAGATCCTGGAAGAAAGCTGCTGCCGCGTCAAGGGACAGCTGTATGCATGCGGCTTTCCTGCACCTAGGGTGCTTAACTAGAAATGGGGAAGAAACAGAGGCACAAGGCACAGACTGGAGCGAGGTGTGGGTGTTAGAAATCCGGTGAGAGTAGAGATTCTGGCTGTGAGGTCCTTGCTCCTCAGACGCACTCTCCTACTCTGGGCTCTCGGGGCGAGCTCAGAAGATGGGGCGAAGCCTTTGTGGGGCAGCGCTGACCAAGGAGACACACACACACGCGCGCACACACACACACACACAAACATACACACATACACACACACACACAAACACACACACACACGCACGTACACACACGCACACACAAACATACACACGCACACACAAACATACACACACACACACAAACATACACACACACACAAACACACACACACACGCACGTACACACACGCACACACAAACATACACACACACACACAAACACACACACACAAACATACACACACAAACACACACACGCACGCACACACATACACACACAAACATACACACACACACAAACATACACATACACACACACACGCACGTACACACACACACACAAACATACACACACACACACAAACATACACACACACACAAACACACACACACACGCACGTACACACACGCACACACAAACATACACACACACACAAACATACACACACAAACACACACACACGCACGCACACACACGCACACACAAACATACACACACACAAACACACACACACAAACATACACACACAAACACACACACACGCACGCACACACATACACACACAAACATACACACACACACAAACATACACATACACATACACACACACACACACGCATCATTTAAAATAATAAAAGTAAACCTTTTTGAAGAGAGAGGCCCTCATCTGAATGATGTTGAAGGGTTAACTTTCCCTCTCTGGTGAGTTACTCTGTGTTGAGGGGCCAGTGGGGTTATTAGGAGAGTGTGTGTGTGTGTGTGTGTGTGTGTGTGTGTGTGTATGTGTGTGCGTGTGTGTGTATGTGTGTGCGTGTGTGTCTGTGTGTGTGTATGTGTGTGCGTGTGTGTGTGTGTGTGTGTGTGTGTGTGTGTGTGTGTACACCTGTCACACATGGAGAAACACTCAGGGATGGGGTACTGGTGAGATGGCAGTGGTTTGCAGGGCTGGCCCCTTCAAGCCCTGCCTTCCAGAGGTATAGCCACTTTTGAAGGACACTGGCTTGACCACTGCTTCTTTCAGTGCAGGGCAGGGGTGAAGGGTCCTCACCAAGCACACACAGGAAGTGTGTGTGTGTGTGTGTGTGTGTGTGTGTGTGTGTGTGTGGGGAATGTCTTTGCACTCTCAGGAGGATGCTGCCTGTGTTCTGGGCAGCTCAGGTCAGATCTGGGAGGGGGAAGAAGGAGAGGGGGTAGGAAACGGGAGATGGGAGCTGGGATGTGCGTGTGTAGAGGGGGGGTGAGAACAAAAGGCACCATTTTGCTGGCTCTGCTCTGAAAAAGAAACCCATCAGCTCCATTTACTGGGTCTCAATAGCTGAGGCTCAAAGCTCAGCCGCCTGTGGGCCAACTTCTGCCTCTGCTGGGATGTGCACTTCACAGCGGGACAGTGAGAGGGCAGAAGGGGCCATGGAGGAGGCAACTCAAGGAGGGCAGAGAGGGAGTGGGGGGGAGAGGGAGAGAAGACAGAGTGCCAGAGATAGAGAGATAGATGTGTGTGTGTGTGTGTGTGTGTGTGTGTGAGAGAGAGAGAGAGAGAGAGAGAGAGAGAGAGAGAGAGAGAGAGAGAGAGAGAGGAGGCAGGGAGGGAGAGGGAGGGAGGGATCAGGGCTGGTGGAGGGAGAGCGTGGGGCGGGAAGGGACAGAGGAGAAAGGAGTGTGGTGGGGGAGGGGAGGGAAGAGAAAGGGGTAAAGCCCCTTGCTGACACGGGGCATAACTTAATTTTCACGGTGCTGGGACGGCTGTATCGTGTAATCTGCCATGGCACGCCGTTAAAGCTTCAATGACTTTACTGACCCAGAAGGGAGACTCAGACCGTGGAGCCGCTTTTGAAAAGAAGTGGTGATCTTTCACGATTTATGAGCTTGTCTTAAAGAAACAGACTCCACTCACTTTAAATTAATCACCCTTTCCAGGGTGCATAGAAATGGGGGTCTCGGGGCTGCACGCTGGGAAGGCCCTGGTGTGCCTGGGCTGCAAGACCCTGTTGGAGGCAGGGGATGGAGGAGATGCGGGAGGACAGGGCAGAGAGGGGGACAGTGCAGTGCGGAGGGGGAGAGCCGGTGGTTGAGGAAGGCTGCGGAGAGGAGGCCCCAGGCTTTGGGGGCGTCCCTTCCTCGGGCAGCACAGGCTAGACCAGGACTTTGGCACCAAACCCTTAGGGGCACCAAACCGGGGGAGGACAGACCAGGAGAGCTGGAGGGTGGTGGGAGAGGGCTTTATTCGTGTTCCTGCGCTTGCAGTCATTGTGCCAAAAGAAAAAAGAAAGGGGAAATATATAAGGCATTTCACACCCACGGAAACGTGAGACCTCCGTAGCGGAGCCAGCGAAACTCTGGAAGGAGAAGTGGGTATTACCGGGCCTTTTGATCCGCCCTCGTTTTCCATATTTCTGAGAACAAAAGGCGAAAACCTCATCCTAACATGCACACACTTCACACTTCCCTTTTAAATTCTGGCAAGGACAAATTCCCAAGGGGAGGGAGATATTTTAGAGAACTAACAAGCTGATGGTCCTAAAATTATTAGTCACAGTGTCCTAAAGAAAAATCTCAGACCAAAACCCTTTG
>JANBXA010000190.1:27117500-27175000 GCA_030556225.1 Cricetiscus sungorus | reverse complement strand
ATCTTGACTGGCATTTCATCAATAAAATAATGTTTTTCTTACACAGTTAATTTATAATTGCTTGAGCACACAAATCATACTGATTTTGGGAAAAGACAGAACTCAGCTTTGTGAACTATTAATGCTAAAATTATATTTTAGAAATTAATTTTTTTAACTGATAACATATACTCACGTTAAACAGAACACTTTATGTCAGATAGGTAAACAGTGAAAAACTTTTTAATGGTCTAAACCGACTTGTTTGTGGTACTATAACAGAGCACCAGATAGTGAGAAATTTATAAAGAACAGAATTGACTTCTCAGTGATGGAAATGGACGGGTCCACGCGCTACAATCTCCTGAAGTTGGTTCCTGCCTACACAAGGGGGAGGCGCTCAGAGGGAAGGGTCCCTCTGTGAAGGTCCTTCATGAGAGCATCTGGTCCCTCCAGTCTGTCCCCCTCCCCAAGGTACCAGCCTCTTGCCGTGACTACACTGAACTCACTGGGCGTGGCAAGGCCTTCGTTAGGTCACATATGATAATGTATGTATAATGTGTGTATTGATATGTATACACAGTTATACACTCCCAGCACAGCAAAGCCTTCCCTGGGTCACACATTATCACCAACAGTTTGGAAAGTGCTGGTGAAAGAAGTTAAAGGGAGCTGCCCAGGAGGACTGCCCGGACACTTGCTCTCCTGCTGTTTTCATCTTAGTTCCATGGCTGGTCACAGAGCCATGGTGTCCACAGTGGGGGCTTACACTTGGCCTGAGATAGTTGAGCTCACAGCTCTTGAATCTGAGAAGTGGCCAGTGTGAGTACCACCGCAGGATCCCCGCTGCTGCTCCTCCCCAGGATGCCCTCACCCCACCATTTGTGGGGAATTGGCAATTTGCAATGAAATCCACAAAAGTCACCCTCACCCTAACACATCTGGCAACTTTTTTTAAATGTAGATTTTGTTATTCAGGTGTGGCCACACCACACATGGCAGGGCAGGAATCAAGGGACTCAGAGCTGCTTGTTTTTTTTTTTGTTTTGTTTTGTTTTTTTTTTTTCTTTCCCCCCAGTAATTAGCTCTTTCAGGAACTGAGAAGGTTCTAACAAAACACTGCACCAATCCCACCCCTGAAGACCAAATTACTTCCCCTGCGGCCCCACCCCTTCAAGGTTTTATCGGCACACTGTACTGAGCATTGGGAGATGCTCAAGCCGCTGTGCCTTGAGACCCACGACTGGGAAGGCTGAACTCCTGTGCTCCAGGCGTCACAGAGCAAAGCTGGCAAGAAGAAAGGCTGTGTCCCTAGTGTAAGGCCAACCCTAAAAGGTGACATTGACCCACCATGGCCAAGACTCACATAAAGGTTCTCTGTCACTGACTCTGAAATCGCCAGGGAACAGCTCCCAGTCACCATGCCTGCAACTGGAAGCCTGGTGCAATCCTGTTGTCGCCTCTCAAAGGTGTCAGAGCCTGCTTCAGCCAGTCAGCAAGAGGAGGCCAGGTGAAGGACAGGCACTCACCCTCCGTGCCCTGTGCTGTCCCCTTACTGGGCTGTCACAAGACATCACTTCCATTTTGAGTGAGTCTTTCCACTTGAGGCCATTGAGACAATCCCTCTGTAGAGGCTTCCTGCTCAGTGGTCACATATTGTGACAACTTGACATTTGAAACCAAGCAGTATCTGTGTCGTATTTTTGCTTGCCAAGAGAACAGGATTTGCACACAATGATGTACAGGAAATATTTTCAGGGACTTTCTTCATCCTATTTTGAATTGATGTGTGTGTTCCTGTGTGTGTGTGTGTGTGTGTGTGTGTGTGTGTGTGTGTGTGTGTCCACCTGCATATGCACGAGTGTGTTTGCATGATTATGGAGTTCAGGTGATAATACCAGGAGCTATACCTCAGGACCCACAAGTCATTGTGTTTGATGTTTGTCTTTTGAGGTTCCCACAGGTTTGGAGATCACTGATAAGGCCAGTGAGTCCCAGGGCTCTGTCTGTCTGCCTCTGCCTCCCCAGGGCCGGGATTATAAGCCTCACCTCGATGTTTCTGTGTTTTCTGGGGACTCACACTCACAAGGCAGGGACATACTGGGTGAAGAACCTACCCAGACTCCAAACTGATTTCTAAAATTTTTTTCCTCAAAGAATTCTCATGAAAGTGGTTATCATTCACTGAAGAACCCAGGGGTTATTATCCGGGCATCAGTTTTACAGGCCATTCTTCCCTAGTGTAACCAAGCTTTCACACACGCAGGTCAATTTAAACATGATGCTGGCTGATCACGAGGCTTCCTGTGACAAGAGGTCTCTGGTGTAGTTAAGGAGGTAGCATTCTTTCGTGCACTCACTACTAGACCATTATCTCAGGTAAAGCATGCAACCTCTAGTGTGTGTCAGTCCTCTGCTCTGCCAGCTGCTCTGCAGGGTTTGAAGGCTGCTGGCTGTGGGGAAATGATGTGAGCTGAAGAAGATGCCTCCTCTTAGTCCCCCTCCCCTTGTCAAACACTGAGCAGCCTTCCCTGAAGTTACCTCTTACCTCAGGGCTCACACCGACTGCAAAATAGTGAGCGAACTTGATTCCAAAGCAATGTTCCAGATCAGGTACGCTGTCCAGCGTGGCAGGAGTCGGGCGCTTAAGGGAGTCAGCATTGCTTGGGGCTTCCTTTCGTGGGCTCAGGAGAAGGAGTCTGGTTACTACAGACTGTTTGCATGTGGTTCTCAATTTTTGATCCACAGATTTAGATTTTGTAGGCCTTTGCTCACTGCAAATGTCCCTTCCCGTGATGCACCCGATTTTAATTATACAAGTGCCCAATTACGAATAAGCATAAGATTATAAATAGAAGAGCCTCCCCAAAAGCTCACTCTGAGGACATACTTTGCCACAGAGCATGTGCACCCACAAATAGTTTAGACCAGATTAGTTAGTTAGTGCCCAGATATGATTAGGAGTAGGTAAGACTGCAAACTGTCTGTATTTTGTGTTTGTTGAGGAGAAGAGGAGAGGCCATGTCAGCCCCAAATAACACACAGAGACGCTGTATTAGATACAACGCTGTTGGCCTGTTACTAGTGTTTCTTATTGGCTGGCTCTGTCTTAAATATTAACCCATTTCTATCAATCTAAGTATTTTCATGTGATCTTATCTTACCAGAGAGAGGGTTTGGAGTTCTTCCTCTCAAGTCCCTATATCCTGACTCTTCTACCACATCTCCCAGAATCCCCCTTGTCTCCTAGTCCCACCTATCTTGATTTCCTATTGGCCACAGTGCCTTATTCATTAACCAATAAGAGAAACATTTATAGAATGACATCTCCCATCATCTCTTCTTTTCTACCTAAAATAAAATGAAGGGGTTTAACTTTAACATAGTAAAATATATAACAAAACAGTTATCAAATAAGAACTATTATTAACAATATTTAGTTCATTAACATTTAGCAAGATTTAAAGAAAATATTCCATCATCTGTCCTATCTTTGTGAGTCTAAAGTCTAATATGTAACTTATCTTTAATCCTAAATAAGTAAACCTATAACCATAACTACCTGTCTTCAACTCCATCAAAAACCACAGAAGGATAATATATAAACTCTAGAATTGACAGAGATAACTTGCTACCTGGTCAGTCACCTGAAATTCTTCTGTAATGTTCCATATTCAGCCCATAGGCCATAGTGTGTCTGGCAGACTCCTCAGCAGAGCAGGAAACTTTAAACTGTTCACCTGTGTTGGCAGTTTGTCAGTCACTTTTCTCTGTGTCCTACAGACTGTCTGGCAGACTCTTCCATGAAGCAGGGGCCCTGTAGCAATGTCCATCTTGTTTCAGCAGTCACTTTCCTGTGGGTCCTGCATGTCCAGTTTATACAGCATAAAGTCAAACAGTACAGACAAGAGCAGTATCTTGCCCAAATGGCTAGTCTTGCCGTATTGGTAGTAAAGTGCATAACGAGTTTCTTTGATGTCCATCTTCCTTTATGACACAGGTGGTGTTAGTCTCACCCATTTTAAATGCCATATTCAATAGGTCTTTGAAAGGTTTGAAGAATATTTATCCATCTCAGATATATCTCTGTATGTCTAGAAATCCTAACTAACATAGCTATAAATTTTGACTGTTATAGGTAACTATCTATAATCTGTACTAAATTATACATTACATTTTTAAATGAGCTATACAAACACAATACCTAAACAAGAGGAAAAATATACATATCACAAAATTGACCTTAAATTTGTATCAATAAATGAAAATCGATTCCAAAACAAAGTATTCATTTCTATACCATAATCCCCTTTTTACCTTTAAAAGAAGATTGGTTATGATTGATGGGAGATGTCATTCTGTAAATATGTTTCTCTTATTGGTTAATGAGTAAAACACTGTTGGCCAATAGGAAAACAAGATAGGTGGGACTAGGAGACAAAGAGGATTCTGGAAGGAGTAAGGAGGAGTTTCAGGATGGAGGACCTAAAGGGTAGGACAGTGGTCTCTCTCCCATAAGATAAGAGCATGTGGAAGTACTTAGATTAATAGAAATGGGTTAATATTTAAGACAGAGCTAGCCAATAAGAAACTAGTAACTGGCCAACAGAATTATATCTAATACAGCGTCTCTGTGTGTTATTTGGGGCAGATGCAGTGGTGGGACCAGACCGGCTGGCAGGAAAAACAACTCATAACAAAACCATTAACCACTTATAACCAGCCCCACTTAAATGAAAACAAGCATTTATAGACAATATTTGGGAATTTGGGCATCATTCTTTCCAAACTGCTTCCTGCTGGTAGGGGGCGCTGTCCTGGGGATCCTAAGAAGACGCAGAAATCCTGGCTGTGGTGGTCTGCAAGGCTGCCTTGTCCCAGCTGTTTTGATGTTGGATCACCTGGAACACTGTTTCAGGGGGTCTTGCTTGATCAAACCATGTTAGTCTGGAAGGAATTCATAGCTTTTCATTGTTTTTTGTGGAAAGAAAAATAGAAATTATTCTCCCTAGTAACCTGTTCTTAGACTTAAATTTGGAAGTCAAAGCATTTTAAAATATATAAATTGGATTGACCCAGCAGCATTTCTTTTAACAGTTGTTTCTATTTCCTCAGCAGTCAAAAAATACAAAGACAGCACAATAGCATACAGTATCCAGATTCTCTGTGTATTTTCCATTTTTACCTGGCTTTTTATAATTACTCTATTTCTTCTACTTTTATTTTTTTCATTTTTTGAGATAGGGTTTCTCTGTGTAACTTTTGCCTCTCCTGGAATTAACTCTACACAAGGCTGGCCTTGAAATCACAGAGATCTGCTTGCCTCTGCCTCTTGAGTGCTGGAATTAAAGGTGTGTGCCACTGCACCCAGCTACTCTCATTCTTTCTATTTTTTTTTTAAACTACTTTATCCTGTTTCTTTTTCCCCTCCCACGCCTAAGTAGGTTTTTCTTTATCTGAATCTGTCTTTACTATAAATCTTTATCTTTTTCTGGCAAAGAGTCTTTTACCTACTAAACAGCATTGCTAAAATTAAAGTGGTGGCTGTTTTAGCCACCGCCTTTCCAAGATGGCGGGGCTACATTTACCACCAGCACTGAGAGCTGTGCTCACTGCCTTGGTCTATGCTACCATCAAGTGTCATGCTGCCGGCTTGGTGATGTCTCACTGCCACTGCCAGCTCTGCTACACACCATTAAGTTGTTAGCAGGGTTTGCTCCTTATGCTGTGTCAGGGAACCTCCCTTAAAGGAGCCGCACAAATCTCTGCTTGTCTCTAGCAAAACAAAGCCCAACTGAGAAAATGCTGCTACCAAGAAGGCTTGTTTGCCTCTGTTATTTCGTTTTTAAAATCCTTTCTTAAGCTATTGTTAAGTTTTAAGTGGAAGTTCTCAGTACCCCTGTGGCACGTGCCATTTAGTTACAAGCAATTTTCCCGCCAGCCTGGCCCCACAGCCGCGTCAGCCCCAAATAACACACAGAGACTCCGTATTAGATAAAGCTGTTGCCCTGTTACTAGCATTTCTTATTGGCTAGCTCTGTCTTAAATATTAATTCATTCCTATTAATCTAAGTGTTTGCACGTGGTCTTATTTTATGGGCGAGAGAATCTGGAACTCTTCTCTCAAGTCCCTACATCTCCCAGAATCCTCCTTGTCTCTTAGTCCCGCCTATCTAGTCTTCCTATTTGCCAACAGTGCTTTATTCATTAGCCAATAAGAGAAACATATTTACAGAATGACATCTCCCATCATCTCTCCGAGGCCCAAATCAGTGTTCAAGGCATGATCCCAGGGTGGTGCCATTGTGAGGAGGCAGAACATTTAAGGGGTGGGGCACACTGAGGGACTTAGGGACATACCCTTAGAGAAGATGGAAGGATGGGAACCCTTTCCTCCTCTTCTCCCCTTTGGCTTCCTAACCTCGAGGTGAGCAGTTTTATGCTGTCATGGACTCTTGCCATGGTGCTGTTCATGAGCCATAACCCCGTGAAATTGCGAAGCGAAATCACTCTTTTCATAATGGATGACAGCAGGTACTTATTGTGCATGCAGAAGAAAGGAGGAGGAAATCAGTATCTGAGACGATGTTAGGTTTCCCGTTCTATGAATACCAATAGGTTCATCTACTATAAGCCCCACCTTGGTCCTTATTTCTAGGTCCATGCACCTGTACCTGGTTCTGTGTGGTATTTACTCAACTGTTAGTAGTTTGGAAAGATCAGGCCCCAGCAAATTCTGAACTTTCATACTTTCTTATCCTGAAAAGCATACAATGTATTTGTATTTCCCCTAAATGTTCTCTTTTTTTTTTTTTTTTTTTTTTTTTTTTAATGACTTACTTGCTGCAAAATGTCAGTAGCAAGTGTGGTTAAGGGTTCCTTGGAGATCATGATGACAGCGTTATCCCAAAAGGTACCAGGAGAAGGGTGTGGGTTCCTCTCTCATCTGCAGCCACTGAGACTTTGCTGATGACTGGCTGTAAAAGCCACTTCCTAGGAAGGTAACCACCAAACAGTGACCTGCCTGCATGATGTGCTGTTGCAATAAAGACACAATTGTTATGGGAATAACCAACCACTATGTAGTTAGATAGCAGGATCATTCCACAAGATGAAACTGATGCCTGATGAAGCTGAGACTATATAAGCCATGCACCTAGGGGAAAAACAAATGCTATCATTTTGCTAAAGGAACATAGCAATAAAATGACTCTTAGCAACATTTTGGCATACCCACAGATCAGTGTCTTACTCAGCCATCATCAGAGAAGTCCTTCCTTCAGTAGATCCAGTAGATAGATAGGAACTAACAACGAAACTTACAACTAGACAATTTGCAGAATGGGAGACGTTGGAGCACTCAAGCCTCAGTGGGATGTCCCATCAATTCCCTCCCCTCAGTTATCAGGGAACCCTGCTAAAGAGAAAACAAAGTGTAAGAGCCAGGGTGGATGGAGGACACCAAGGAAACAGTGTCTCCCAAACACAGCTGACTGACATATGTATGAACTTATACGGACTATGTCAGCACGCACAAAGGCCTACACAAATTCAAGCCAGTAGTCTCAGTGCTGAGAGGCAGAGGTGGACATGATATCCCCTCTCTAGCCAAGAAGCCATCTCCAATTGCTAAAGAAACATTAGTTTTCTCCAGTGGGGTCTCACAGGTATGCAGACGACACTTGAGGGCAAGGCTCTGTGCCCAGCAGTAGAAGGTCAATACAAAATTAACTCAATGGTGTTTCTATGTTTTTCATCTCATTGCTTTGTTCGAGCTTTTTAAAAAATATTATTATTAAAAAATATTATGATTTCCAACTTTGTGCTTTTATGAGTTTTTTTCCGGTATTTGCATGTGTTTCTAGTGTTTTTTAAATGTTTATAATTATTTATTATTATTATTATTTATTGGTGTTTTTTTTTCCATGCTTGTTTTCTAAAGCATTGAGTTGGATGGATGGGGAGGTGGGAAGGAGAGAACTGCGATCCGATATACTATATGGATTGACAGTAATAATAACGATGATGATGATGGTGATAATAATCACCTCCTAGCTGCCAAATGGGGTCTTGAAGTCAAAGCCTACTGAAAAAAATCCCAGTTACAAATAAGACACAGATGTGATCAAAGTTCATGAGCCAGAGAATAGAGGGATTGGTAGGGACTTCAGAGTTGTGCATCTGGGGCTAACTGTTAAGAAAATGACCACAGAGTCAAAGCTAGGGGCCAGCTCACTACAGTCTCATGGGGTTTGCGGGCCACCCTGGTGCTCTGTTGGCTGGTGGGTGAGTCCTGGGGTCAGTGTGGCTGAGAAGCACAGTGAAGGCAAGGTAAGAACTAGCCTTGGGTAGGATTCCCCTGAAGATACACGCTGGGAGTGCAGGGGGCTTATTGAGAGCATCTCTAAGTGACAGCGTGATAGGTGGGACATGGTGATATCATTAAACAGTCCAGCATTGTCCAGTGTCAAGGCAGGGAAGCTGGACTCTAGCTTTGTGTCTGCGGAGAGTGTAGATGGCCTTGAGGGAGGCACAAGTCTGGCATTTGACTCATAGGGATGCAGAGAACACTCAGAATGATGGCAGGGACTTTGGGTGACCTCTTAAGGCAACAGGAACTCAGCAGACACTGTTGGGAAATGGTGTGTTTTGTTGCCAGAGCAGTAACCATTATCACAAGGCACTGACAGCAATATTAAGCCATGTTAGATGGGGAAGTGAACTCGTCCACACCTGTTGGTGGTGCGTGCCCACAGTCAGCTTCCCTGTGGTTGGGAGTAATAGCTGGATGCAGGTGCATCACCATCCTGCCATGTCCTTGAGTGCACAGATCTCCCACTCAAGGTTCTGACTAACGGTAAGTCATTTGTCCAGAAAGATTTTTACAGCTCCCATAAAATGTCAGTTACAGTTTTAAAATAACTTGTAGATTTTCTGTAACTCGATGCTGTCATCTTGGTTCCCAGAGGGTGTATTAAATTCCAGTAGCAATAACTAATCATTTAAGTGATACATAAATAACCTGAGATGGAACTGTTCGGAGTTAATAGTCTCCCACACACTCCATAGAGGTTGAGGCTACACTCAATTAAAGTGACCCTGGGAGGGGGTGCGGGGCCAAACCCCACCCGGTGGTTTTGTTGAAGGTATTCAACCCGCACACATTCACTTCCTTCTTTATGTCGTCTCTTTTCACCAGGGAAGGCTCTCTGTGGTCCCTGGTCCAGAGAACAATCACAGTACAGTCTCAGAGGACAGAAAGAAACCTGGGGTCATAAATATGTTAAATGGGTGCGTGGGTTTAAGTGGCTTTGTAAATGAAACACGGGGGAAACCTCAGACTAATTAATGAATTGTGGCTGCAGGAAAGCCTGGGGAGGGGAGACTGGTGGGGGGAGCTGGGGGGGGCTGGAGGGGGAGAGGCTGGGGGGACTGGGGGAGGCTGGGGGGGAGATTCTGGGGGGGAGGGGCTGGGGGGAGGGCCTGAGGGGAGGGGGCTGGGGGGGGCTCTTTGGGTGATGAGAACACAATCCATGGGAGATAATTCTCTTTTTTTTCCCTGGGAAAGAGTGCTTACTTATTTTGAAAACACTTTTTTTTCCAAGATCTAAACCACAGTGGCTTTGATGGAAAAACATCTGATGAGATTGAATATACACAAACATTCGCAAAAAAACAAAAACAAAAACAAAAACAACAAAAAAAAGAAACAAAAAAAAAAAAAAAAAAAACAAAAACTCCTCTTTAAATGGTAGTTTCTCTAACTGGGGCTCCAAAGAAGGATTCTGTAGATTTTTAAAGTGCTATCCTTGTATCTGGAGAAAGAAACAATCGTTAAAAAGAGGGTGAATTGTATCCTCTGGATGGATTCACAGAGCATTGATGCTTTCCTGGTACGTGGCCCGTCTGGAAAGTATAATATTTTTATCTTTTAAGGCATATGTATTTATTTGGGAAGTTAGAGGCTGCTCACGTGTGCCAAGCTGCCCATTGTGAACCCCCAAATGCTTTCTTGACCCTGCCCTGTGAGACAACTAGTTGGGTCAGCACCTTGAAAAGCATCCCTGAATTTGGAGGATGTGGTTGGGTCAGCACCTTGAAAAGCATCCCTGAATTTGGAGGATGTGGTTGGGTCAGCACCTTGAAAAGCATTCCTGAATTTGGAGGATGTAGTTGGGTCAGCACCTTGAAAAGCATTCCTGAATTTGGAGGATGTAGTTGGGTCAGCACCTTGAAAAGCATTCCTGAATTTGGAGGATGTGGTTGGGTCAGCACCTTGAAAAGCATCCCTGAATTTGGAGGATGGGTTCTGTAAGTGCTAACTGGAGACCAAGGACCAAACAGACCATAGCAGAGGAGAAAATGGACAAAGGGCAGGATAGGAATGGGAGAGGGGGGGAGGGGAAGAGTGTGAGGGAGGGCTGGAGGGGGGAGAGGGATGGGAGGGGGAGAGAAGGGGGAATGGAAAGAGGGAGAAAAGGAGAGAAGAAGGGAGAGGACGGAGAGAATGGATAGAGTTCACAAAGTTATGGGGGGGGGGACGGACCCCAAAGCAATAGAAAAAAGCAGCTTCTAGTTTGTCCCTGACTTCCTTGTTTAAGCAATAAATTAAATAGTTGAGCTAATTCAATGTTAAAATACTAAAGTAAGCAGCCTAAGCCTCTTGTCATTGAGCTGGTTCAGCGGCTTTAGCTCCAATGATTATAAAAACAAACAAACAGAATCCCTTCTAAGTCCTGTCTACACTGACTCCGCCTAACTCACTCGACTCCACTGCATATTAAGCTAAAGAACCACCAAATTATAATCCTTAAACACAATTCGTAAATGACATCTATTCTTGTGCAAGTTTTGCTGAATACCATAGAAAAGACAGAAGATTAAGGTTTTTTCTTTTCTTTCTTTCTTTCTTTCTTTCTTTTTTCTTGTTTTCTTTTTGTCAAAGAATACAGAGGTAAAAACTTCAATAGCTCTTTTTAATTTTTTTTTTTTTTTTTTTTTTTTTAACCTTTGGAGACAATTTACGTATCCCTGGCTGTCCTGGAACTCACTGTGTAGACCAGGTTGGTCTTGAAATCACCATGAAGATCCACCTGCCTCTTCCTCCCAAGTGCTGGAATTAAATATACATGCCATCATTACTCTTTCTAGCTTTAGGAAAGATATTTATTTTTAAAGTTAATGGGAGAGGACACAAGCATGCGGACCCCACGTGGAAGCTGGAGGACCATGTGCTCTCTCCTTCGTCATGGGAGCTCTTGAGATGGATTCAGCTCATCTGGCTTAGCAGTGAGCATCTTAGCCTACTGAGCCGCCTCGGTGGCTCTTAGAGCGCGAGACTCATACGGTTAAGGAGGCGGCCACTCCAGTAAAGCAAGTCAAAGCAAAGAGCTGAGCACAAGGGGAAGAGACATCACAGAAGACGTTCAGGGCTGCTGTGTGAGGAGCAGGAATTGCATCATACACAGAGAACTCTCACAGCACGGACGGAAAGGGTTTCATGGTCCCACGGGCTGTGGGGAGCTGCCCGGAAGTTTCTCTCTCTTGTGCCAGCATCCATCCACATACCGCCAAAGGTTTTCTGCTCCACTCCTGCACCCGGCTACGCAGTATCCTCAGAACGCCCTGAGAACTCGTCAACAATGAATAGAGAAGGAGCAGGGACCAGCGAATGCTGAAGGCTGAGAATGAGACAGAGCAGGGGATAGCGCTGTACAAAAGGGGATTTCAGAAAGAGATGGAAAGATTATGAAAATGGTATTGTGACAATTTCTGTGCAGCTCAGCACATTTACAAAAGCCACTGACTTGTACAGTTATTATGCATATATTTTATCTGTACATTATAATTTACTAAAAAAAAAGTCTACCAGACTAAGAGTATAATTCAAGGCCATCACAGGTTATATGAATATATATTCTCAGTAAATATTTAAGAGGATTCTTCAACCCTACAGGGTTACAACTACCTGCCATATTTTGTCAAGCACCAGATTTATTAATTCTAGTTTTCATTTACTTAGTTTTAATAAAGACACAACTGTAGAGAAATATTTCATGAGTTGAAGAGGAAAAATGTAGTCATGTGGTAACTAGAAGTCAGTAGCAAATCTCCTACATGGAGCCTGAGACGGCTTTTGTGAGGTCCACAGGAGCCTAGAGGGAGATTCAGACCCAGGGACCACCTCCACTCAGCTTCAGGGGGCACCACCATGGGTGGAGTGGAGGTGCTGTTGCCAGATTGTGTCTAGAAGAAGTTCAGAAAAAAAAATCTGCAGAAATTTTGCATGTTGGTTTAGGCTTCTTAAACAAAGCAGTGAGGTGCAAAGAAAACAGGCTCAATTCTGATGATGGACTAAACTCCTGTGCCTTCTGACTGTGTTCACAATTCAGCACTCAAATTCATCCCCAAGTTACTACTGACTAAGAGCAACTTCCCAAACCTTTTATAGCCTCTGAAGCCGGAGATTGGGTAAAAGGACAGGACCTAACCAATCTCTCTCTTCTCTCTCTCTCTCCTCTCTCTCTCTCTCTCTCTCTCTCTCTCTCTCTCTCTCTCTCTCTCTCTCTCTCTCTCTCTCTCTCTCTCTCTCTCTCTCTCTCTCTCTCTCTCTCCTTCCTTCTCTCCCTCCATCCCTCCCTCCCTCCCTCTCTCCCTCGCTCTTTTCCCTCTCATTGGCTCTTACTGTCAGGTCAGTCTTGTTCTCTCTCCTGTCTCTCTCCTGGCCTCAACATTCTACCTAGCCTCCTACCAAATATAAATCACAGACACTACTAAATTTGATTAAGATGATGAAATTCCGTGTGCACAAACATTGCTTGGAAGGCTGGCTTAACTGCAAACACTACTTTACCCGGCAGGTAGGATAAAGCCTGTACTCAAGCCCAGGGTTATGAAGTTCTTGAAGTGTCATTGGCTCTGTGGGTTTTCTTTAGTTGGATCCAGTTTATAAGGAAGTAAAACTAAGACGGGTTCTAGTATACTGCCATTTTCTTTCTGAAATGTGGAAGAGACTAGGTGCATTCTTCCCCTATACTTTCTCCTTGCCCAAAACACATAGAATTATGCTTTGGTCTCTCCGGCAGAGAGTCGGAAGACCTGGGACTGTATCCTACCCTGGAGCATAGACAGATACTATGGACGCCTTTCCCAGAGCTGAGCATTTAAACCCCTGCTGTCAATTTCACGCCACGAGAAGAGCTCAAATCCCCAAGTCACGTTTTGGAGGAGAGTCATGCTTCTTACTGCGTTAGCCTCGGTCAGATGAAAAAAAAATTATAGAACACCCCGAGCCAGTGAGAGTCAAAGGCAATTTGTCATTTCAGTGAGCACTGTGTTTCCTTTTTAGAGCGAGCCTGGAAAACGCGTTTGCTTGCAGGTGCCTCCTGTTCTGATGAAATTAACAACCACAGATCCTTGAGGACTTGTGAGCCTTCAGTAAACGCTGAGCACTCACAACAAAATCAGCCAGGGTCTCCTTCCTGGTGCAGAGTAGAGAAGGCCTAATCACAAATGTGGGTGCAAGGAGCCCCACCCAGACGGCACACCTTCCTTTCTGTCTGCGCCTGGCAGAGACGCCCCAAAGAGGTAGGGAGGGCTTAGCTATCGGATTACTTTCTTGCATTCATATATTGATTTTACATTTACTTGTTATCTATGCCCAGCCTTTATGCCTATGGTGGTGTTGATTATTTCTTTAATTAGACTTCTGTAAGAAGAGAAAGGTTATGCAAATTCTACCCCATAGGACCGGCACTCAGATAGAAATTTGAATTCTTAAGAATGTATCTCCTGGTAAGGCATGGACCTACTCAGAATTTTCCCTAAAATGGTAAGATGAAGAAGTGAATTATTTTAAATAATATTAGCCTAGTTTGTTACTGTTTCTTTCTCAAGTGGTGTTCTATACATGAACAAAATTCTCTCTTATGGAAAAACTTTTCACTATTAGACAGAGATAAACATTACAAAAATGAAACATGAGACATGGAGTTTCTTGGGACATTTCCAAAATCACCTTCTGGGGTGCCACCCCATCCCATCCAAAATCACCTTCTGGGTGCCACCCCATCCCATCCAAAATCACCTTCTGGGTGTCACACCATCCCATCCAAAATCACCTTCTGGGTGTCACACCATCCCATTCCAAAATCACCTTCTGGGTGCCACCCCATCCCATCCAAAATGACCTTCTGGGTGTCACCACATCCCATTACCCAGGGTTACCCATCTGATCTCTGTGTCACCCATCTGATCTGTCAGTGTCACCCATCTGATCTCAGTGTCACCCATCTGATCTGTCAGTGTCACCCATCTGATCTCTCAGTGTCACCCATCTGATCTCAGTGTCACCCATCTGATCTCTCAGTGTCACCCCATCTGATCTGTCAGTGTCACCCATCTGATCTGTCAGTGTCACCCATCTGATCTGTCAGTGTCACCCATCTGATCTGTCAGTGTCACCCATCTGATCTGTCAGTGTCACCCATCTGATCTCAGTGTCACCCATCTGATCTCAGTGTCACCCATCTGATCTCTCAGTGTCACCCATCTGATCTCAGTGTCACCCATCTGATCTCTCAGTGTCACCCATCTGATCTCAGTGTCACCCCATCTGATCTCAGTGTCACCCATCTGATCTCTCAGTGTCACCCATCTGATAACCTAGCCAAGCTCTCCCCTCCCCCCACGTGTGACCAGCACATCTCAAAGCTGTGTGGCCCTCTTGTTTCCCAGTCACTTAGCACAGCCCACTCTTTGTGGCCCGTGGAAGATCCTCCACTGGTGGTAACTCATTTGGAAAGGTCTGGTTTAATGAACCAACGCTGGCCTGCGCATTGACCCAGGGCCGTGGCTGAGCTGGTAGGGCTTGGGTTAGCGCTCTACTGTCTCTTGTAAGTTGTCACCGAACTTGAACTTTGCAGTGTTCACTCGGCAAAGAAGCCGCTTAACCTGTGGGCAGCTGCTCCTACCCGACTAGTGCGCAGCCTTCAACTCTGGTGGCCATGAATGAACCAGAACTTTCTGCGAGTGCAGAAGGCTGACAGTGTCCTAACCATGACAAACAGGAAACCCTCTCCCGACATTTCTTAGACAAGCAGACTTCCTGTACCAGCAGGCCAGCCTGTATCCCTGAAAATGATGCCTGCTGGGCAGTGGAAAGGAGGGTGGACCATAGCTCCTTCACGCAGTAATGAGCAGAAGTGGAGTGTGCTAGAACGTGCACATTTCCTCAGCATCTCCACCACTCCAGCGACGTCCCCTGAGGGTGGGGGCTGTGAGTGGCTGCACACTGTGTACCAGGTACACGTACTCCTACTTGTAATCAAAACTGGCACTCTCCGGCTGGGAGAAACGGTGCGATTGTGATAATGAGGTCCAAATTGTAATGCAGACTGACATTAAGGAGAGGGAGATTTTCCTATTCTTGTGCCTTTCAAGATGCCTTCCAGCCCCAGCTGCATGGTGAGATCCTGACTTGGATGGGGGAAACAAATGTTAACAAAAGTCAAGAATTGGGGGTTTCAGCCCTGAGTACTGTTCAACCGCCCGTTCACCATTATAAATGGTGATCTGGTGTCCTGCTTCATTCCGAGCTGCTCTGTGAGTTAGAACTCGCTCAAATTCGTATGTTTAGAAATGAAAGTCAGGTCTGCGGGCCTCTGAAACTTGCTGCCCGTGACCACTGCTCCCTGAAGCAAGACTTCCACTGAGAGGGTGGAACTTGTTGAAGGTCCATTTGCCTTCCAAGCTCATGAAGCAGCCCTGAGCGGGAGACCCAAGGGGACCGCGGGCCTTGTCCAGATGAAGATGTGACTGAACATGGAGAGGGGTTCACGGACCAGACACTGGGACAGCAGGGCTCATGGCATCCCCTGCTATGACACCTGGAACCTGCTGTGTGCTAGGGCAGCTGTACCCTAGAGGCTTTCTGTGTTGGGAGACGCCATTCATAGCAGCAGACTGCTCAGTGCTTTCACTGAGCCAACCATGCAGTGGTGGTGGAGACCCCGTCTTCCTGGCCACCTCAGACTTCTCCACTGATGGTGGCTGAAGGAAGGGAAGCGAAGTTTGAAGTAACATGGAGGGGCCACCTCACAATTCTCCAAGAATGGCCTTGGCGGGTTCTACTTGCTTTCAAAAGCATTTCTTAAAACAGTTCAGCAACAGGACCTGTGGCACAGCAGATCTTAATGTAGGAGAGCTTCTACTTACGCGGACTAGACATCCCCTACCTCATGTCTGTACGCATGTATCTCTGCGATGTATCAGACGGGCAGAGACTGCACCTTCAGGAGCAGGAAGTCTGTGGCGCTTATTTACTATTATTTGTGTAAGTGCTTTCCTAGTAAATACCTGTTTATCATTTATCTTGGGTCCTATGGACTCATTTAAACCCAGACCTCAGTCCTGCGCAGCAAATGTGGTGAAGGGTCAGATTTCTCAGGCTCCATGTTAACCTCTGGAGAATGTCATGTTCACTTTCTCTGTTTTTGCCATGTCCATGGTATGCATGGATTGAGAGCGAGCACTGTCTCCCTCAAAACCATGCTGTTCCTCCTCCTCCTTCTCTTACTGAGTTATGATTTCTGAAATACATGCAAATTAGACATGCATTACTGGAGAAAGCAGAGGAAGAGGCACTGATAGTTTTATGGGACAGAAGGTCAAATCCAGAACGGCTCTCCGGAGCTCCTTCATCTCAGAAGCTCCTGTTGGGAACACCCCACTCATTCCCTGACCCCCAGTCTCCTACTGGGCACCAGCCAGAGCCCAGAGGGTGAACTGAAGAGGGTGCTAAAGCCTGGGCTCTGTCCCCATGCCCAAGAACTCACAGGTTAGAAGAGCCCAGAGCGCTGGCTTCCCCATAGACCATTTCTGAACACCGTTCGGTGACACTGTCATGGCTGGACTTGTGATTTCACGCTTCAGAGCCCCCTGTTTGAGGCAGGGTCCCCTTCAGAGCCGAGAAAAGCAGTGGGTCTTTGTTCAAGGTCACAGATTCCTGGCAACAGACTCTTCAGTTTGGGCTAGCTTACTGTTGGAGGCCTGCCAAGCCTCACACCAAGAAAATGATGGCATTTACTTGGGGGGGGGGGGACTTGCTTTACATGAAAGAGACAGGGAAATGAAAAAAAATTAATTCATGACTATGTAATAGCTATAAAACACTTTGACTACGTGGAGGTTGTCATTCGACAAAATAGAAAGAAGGAGAGAAGAGAAGAGAAGCTGTCTTCTCTTTAGACCACAGCACTCTCTTGACCACTCAGGACTTCGCAGCCAAAAGCAACATGGAAGCTAAAAAGCCATTGCAATAAACCTCTGAGCTTTGCCCTATTAAAAATGTCAGACGCATAAATCACAGCTTTAATGACCGAGGACGGAGGAGATCAATAAGTTTGGGGAACCTGTCCATTGAGGAGTCATATGGTGTCATTTAACACACGATCACGAAGGCGGCTGATGTCCCCCAAAGTTCAACGTAGAGATCTGAATTAGAACAAGAAGGTCGAGTTAACTTCTAGGCCAGGGGTTTGGAACAAGGGCTCCTAATTTTAGGCAATAATTGGTCTCTCAAGTTGTATTTTGTGTTTAACAATAAACAAGCTTGTTTCCTAAGTTGTTTTTTTTTGGGGGGGGGTAGAGGATCTTCCAACTGCGCTTTTTAAAGAAACGGGAGTTTCATCTGCTTTATTAGCCAGAGTATTTAAAACCCATCCTTAAATCTGGCAACTGTTTAGTATGTGGAAACAACAGGAAGTCAAATTAAACAAAAGGCTAAAACTGACTGTTAAAAGTCACGGGTGTAAGAATAATGTACCAGTAGTCCTGTGGCTTCTGTCCCAGGATCAACCTGCCAAGCTCAAAGAAAAATGGATCCCATAAAATAAACAATTCAAGACTTAGAATTATTCCTCATAGTGTTTTCTTCTCTCCTCCTCCCATCTTCGTATCTCTGAATCATAAGCAGTGGTACAAACCTTCTCCCCAGCAGAGTGAAATCCCACATTTTGTAAGTTATTGATTTTACCAAAAAAGTTTCAAAATTGCCTTATTTAATGAGTTACACTTCACAATCACAAAAGATATAAACGAGACACAGTGGTAGCCAATAAAAGAAGGTTTTTTTTTTGAGGTCTTGGTGAAACCATTTGGCAAGGACTGAAGACCACTTCTGATGCTCATTCTAAAAGAAATATTTCAAGCAAACCATAAAAGTGGGCTTGACCCTTCCATGGGCCTGTCGTAAATCAATTGCTAAAGGGAGGGTAGAGCTGGGGAGGAGGTCAGAGGTGGCAGAGAGGCCACAGAGAAAGGACAGTGTGAGAAAGCAGGGTAAAACCAGAGGGGAAGTAAGGCAACCAGGGCTGAGGGGAATCACTCAGAGCCTTCGGCTGTGTCGCCTGTGACTGAGTACAAATGAATAAAAACCACATGAAAACTCCAAAGCCTACAGCAAGGGCCGATTCCGGTATAAAACCCCTCACAGCAGCACTCAGACCATAGCAAAGGCTGGGGCGCAGGCATCAGTGTCTTAAGTTTCATTGGAAAACAGACTTTAAAATATTCGAGAGGGAAAGAAAAAAAAATTCCGCAGGTGTGCGGTCTCATAGAGGCCATTTTTACTACTTCTGTAAGGGCTGGCATACTTTGAATATCTTGTCAAACTTGTCCTTATACACACAAGAAATAATAATATACCTTTCTCAAAGAGAAAAATAATAGGATGATGAGTTAGCATGTTGATTAATAATATTTTTAAAATCTTGCATACATATATATGCATATATATATATATATATATATATATATATAATTGTAACAAGTGTTAAGTTTGACAGCCTAGTCATTTGTGTCCTCTGAGTGGAAACAAGTTTGAAGCCCAGAAAATTATCACAATTCACATTTAAATGAATGCTGGCTGGATTGATTTGTAACAACACAATTTATTTGGTAGTAATGACATTCCTTGAGTTGAGCCAGCAAAACAAAGGTTGATTTATTCCCTAATAACAAAGACAAATGGCCCTTCTGCTAGCTCCGTCCCTACTCGCAGGGTAAGGGAAGGGCCAGCTGACTTCTCTGCCTCTTCCTCCTCCGCTGCAGGACATTTCGAGACTAACAACAGATAACAGTTTATAGGATGCTCGCAAGACTAGAAGACACATGACTATCGGGGACTCAGGCCAAAGAAGTTCCTGGAGACGAACGGGTGCTCTGAGCCATTGTCTAACTGTGAATTTGAGCCTGCGGGAATGACTGGTCCAGGCAAGCAAGGGACCAGTGACCAGGCAGAAACCCACTGAGACTTAGGAAACAAAAGCCTGTCCTCAGGGGTGACCCTTTGCAGCAGGATCCCGGGGGAACCACAGGAGGTGTGACAAGGACACCAGCAGTCTGTGGAGGGGCAGGGTCCCCCCAGAAACCAAACTGCTGAGCACCGTGGCTTCCTAGCTGAGCTGGCCTCAGGTGACCAGGCTCCCGTTTTCTCAGCATCCTCCTTTCTAACTGCTCTCTCCCTAGAGAGCTGTCAGGGCACTTGGCTCGCCTCTCTCCCACATACCTCCCTACTTTTCAAAATTAATTGACATGAGAAGAGCTCGGATCAGAAGCCACCACTTGGGTAATTAAACCCCAAGACCTCATTTGCATATGATTATAACGTGATACAACTATTTACTTAGCAAAATAGAACAGCTGCCATTCCCTGCTTAGAAATTTGCCAGGGAGATCGGTCTCCCCCTGCCCGGAGATGCTGGGCCTCAGGTGGGAGAGATCTCTCCCATAGTGCCTGGTCATCTTCGCAGCAGACCCGGAGGCATAAAGTACTCTCTCTTGCCTCTCTGCCGTCTGGGGCTGCCACAGGACAAGGCCAGAGCAGGCTGAAAAATATGGCTACCCAGGTCATCTGTCTTTTGACAATTTTCTCCGAGTAGGCTCAAGAAGGAATGCTGTGTTGGATGTCAGCAGAGCAAGTAGTGAGGACAGTGACGGAGAAAATGAAGTCAGTACTGAACAATTGCAGCCTTTGCAGGGGGAAAGAATAAAGGAAGAGGGGGAAAGAAAGGGGGAACAAGAAGAAAAGTAATTGGGAGAGAGAGAGGGAGGGAGGGAGGGAGAGAGGGGGAGGGAGAGGGAGAGAGGGGGAGGGAGAGGGAGGGAGGGAGAGAGGGGGAGGGAGAGGGAGGGAGGGAGGGAGAGAGGGGGAGGGAGAGGGAGGGAGGGAGGGAGAGAGGGGGAGGGAGAGGGAGGGAGGGAAGGAGGGAGGGAGGGAGGAGGGAGAGGGAGGGAGAGAAGGAGGGAGGGAGGGAGTGAGAGAAGGAAGGAGGGAGGGAAGGAGGGAGGGAGAGAGGGGGAGGGAGAGGGAGGGAGGGAAGGAGGGAGGGAGGGAGGAGGGAGAGACTCTTATTCAAGCTCTACTGCAAAAGATACTTCAAAACAAAAGTCTCAGGAAAAGAAATAAAAAAAGGAAGAAACACATATTGTTTTCCCAACCATCCTGAATTCACCAAAAAGCAAATGAGTCTTTGTCCTAACTCAGGAAACTGAAGAACTCAATTTTAAAACTATTTCTACCTTCCTTGGAGTTGCTGTGTAATCACACCTCTTCCGTGTGCACATTTCTACATGTTGGGACCCTTACCCTCCCTGTGGCCATCTGTATTAAATCTATCTTGTTACTTGACAGCTGTGCCCCACGTGTGGATGTTCATACATGCAGAGTATAAATACATTGGGTATTTGTGTTTCCGTGTGTTCAGCTACTGTCCTCACTTTTTAAGTTAGGTACAAGAGGGCTTCTCTCAGTCCAAAGAGTATCCACACGGCAGCTGCTGAGTCCCGGGCACCTTCCAGTGACAAAGCAAGGCCTGTGGCAGTGATTTGTACACTGTGGAATGTATAAAGTGAGGATTTTAGGGGTTGTGTTTTAATCTCTAGGCTAAAAAAACAAAACACTGAAGATGAAATGGCTTTCCTGACCTTGAGTGAGTTTCTAAATTAATAGGATCTAAGTGAGATAACAAAAGTGTTTGCAACAGCGTGGTTGTTCTATGAAATGCAGATTTCTAGCACCTGCCAGGATGTTTACGTAACAATTAAAATGTTGCTTCCTTTCTAAAACAGAATCGCTTAGCTTACTAGAAGCTCTGGCAGGGAGACTCTGTGCTGGTCAGGGTTATTAGGGTCCATCCGGAGTTAACTTACCAGGGTGCCACACGGGCATATCTTACAGTGATATGTCAAACACAGAACTCACTGTGTGGAAACTGCAACATCTTCACCAAAACAGATTTTCGTTGCATCTAGCCTATGTGCCCGGTGTGTCCATGAGGACTGTGACAGTTTTTATTAATGTTTGGGTATAGTCTATTTATATTGTCCGAAATGGTTTTGAAATGCGTTTCACATCAAGCTTCTTGCTTCACAGAGAACCAATGATAGATGTTTCTCCTCTGCTTCCACCACAGACCTTACCAGTCCTGTCAAAAATTTGGAATTAATAATTCCGTTTTGTACCTTTTGAAACCGAGGAACCGGGGGTAGCTTCATGACAGCCTTTGCATAATGGTGAGATTTTATTTGAATAAGCATTTCCAGCAACATGTTAGCAGATCTAAACATTTCTCACACATTTCATGCCATAGTCATCAGTGTGGTGTAGTTTCTCATCTAGTATTCCCTCATCCCAACAAGTTATCTTGTTATGCTATAAAGCCTTGAAAAACAACCTCTCATCATGGAACAACATCAGAGCCTCTAAGTGCCTCACTATGGCAACCTAAACTTTTTCAAACTACAGACACGGCCACAAGCAAGTTTATGGCCATCGGTCAGGTAAGTCCACTAGGTCTGGCTGGAGAGCTTTATCGACCCCAGACCGGCAGCCAAGCTAGCTTTCCCGGGTCAGACTCTGGGATGTCCTAAGCCTTCCAACTCTCCCTTACCTCCTGCTCAAATTCCACAGATGCTGCGCCCACGCCTTTTCCTAGCATTGTACCCAGGAAGCTCACACACCTTCAGCTTTTCCAGAAACTGATTACTGATTACGGTCTTAGCCCATAAAAAGAAACTCTTTTGTCTAGAGTTTAAGTCAGCTTTGGAGTAAAGCTAGAGCTTTCAGAGTTTTAAGGCTTTGTTTTGTCTATGCTAATGTGAGAGTTCAGTTCTTTTGTCTCTAGATTAACAAAAAATAGGCATATATATATATATGTATATATAATTTTTGAAACCATTTTTTAAAAATAGCAAAGTGCTAAAAAGGTGGCCCAGCGGCTGAGGGCTCTCTCTGCTCTTACAGAGAACTCGAGTTCAGTTCCTACTATGCACACTGGGAAGGAAGTCCACAGCCACCTGTAATCCTGTTCCTCCAGCTCTGAGGGGTCCGATGCCTTGTGACCTCTGTGGTACCTGTGAACACTTAGGACATAGGCATGTACATGTAAATTTAAAGTTTTAAAAAATGTTTAAAAAGAATAGCAAATACTACACAAAGAAATGTTCTCATGCCATTGTGTGTATGGTACTGTTCGCAACAACTGTAGGTGAAAATAGAGGGTTCATATTTGTAAGCTTTATTCCCATTGATTGTAAAACAATATAAATTAACTCACTGGGGTCTTTTTTTCTTTGAGTTGTGACACAGCTAATGATTCAGAAGTATTATATTTAATCAGTCCTCCCTTATTAATATGCCATTAAAAAATAAAAGATTTTTATGGACCAGTCATTTCCCCCAGAAATAATCTGAGCATTGTTAGTAAATTTCCCTATAATATTGACCTTGTGAAATGTGTCATTTAAATAAAAGTCATTTATTTTTACTGGGAAGGAAGGAAGGAAAGAAAGAAGGAAAGAAGGAAGGAAAGAAGGAAGGAAGGAAGAAAGGAAAGGAAGGATGGAAGGAAGGAAGGAAGGAAGAGGTAGATGCTGATTTTTTTTTTTCTCTCATAGAGCCTTAACGGGGAAGTCACGTTAGCATCATCATTTAACAGCTAAGGAAGCCCAGCCTCGGGAAGGAGGTCACTTGTCCAAGGGCATGGGAAGAGAGGCCAGAATCGGGATCCCTAGGCCCCGAGAATCTAACTCCACTCCAGCCAGTGCTCCTGGGGCCAGACAGACCTTGGCCACGAGCTCTTTGAACAGTCTGGTTCACCGGTGACAGCATCTAAAACTGAGATTCCAAAGGGACCTGAAGGAGCATCCCCAGAGTTGAGAGCGGTGACCCTTTGGCCCTGTGCCTGGGGTCCCCAAGCTCCCTGAGCTGGCAACCTCCACTCTGTTTCCACTAAGCCTCAAGAGCACATTTGCTCACAGCAGGCAGGCATCACACACTTCAGATTAAAGGAGCACAGCATCTTAACAAGCCTTTGTCAGTCACAGATGCAGCCGAAACAGCAGGTCTTAAAAAAGGGACAGATACCCTCTGCCCTGTTGTTTACGCTCACGACTTCTCTGCACCGAGATCATGTGATACTCTTCACGGTCACTGCTCCACCCACCTTTGCATCATACCGTTTACGGTTGAGTTTTGAGTCAAATGTCCATGCTATTGTGAGGATAACAGGAGATGCCCGGTAAGAAAAACTCCTGGTCAAGAGAAGGGAACGTCTAGCCTGGACAGAGCCCTAACATCCTGTTGGGCAGGGTCAATGACACAGATAAGAGACTTCTCCTGGAAAGGTGGGCTGTAGCATTTATGTTTCCGCCAGCCCGCCAGCCCGCCATTCTGGGCCCACAGCCGCACCAGCCCCAAGTAACACTCTGAGACTCTGTATTTGATATAATCCTGTTGGCCAATTACCATTATTGTTTATGGGCTAGCTCTGTCGTAATGATTAACCCATTTCTACTTATCTAAGTATTTCCACGTGGTCGTCTTATCGGGGAGCCGTGGCTGGCGTCTTCCTTCCTCCCCGGTCTACATCTTGACTCCTCCTTCCCACTTCCTCTTTCCTCCTTGTCTCCTAGCCCCACCTATCTAGTTTCCTATTAGCCACAGTGCTTTATTAACCAGCATGAGAAACATATATACAGAATAACATCTCCCATCAGTGGGCTTGCCATAAGCCATGCTTACGAGCTAGGTAGAATAATTATCTCTTAAATGAGACACCGTACTCACCCCTGCCCACCACCCCCACCTCCATACCAACACAGCCCCTTAAGTCCAGTAGTCACGAAGACCAGCTAGATATGGCTAAAGGTGTTTTTTCCTTCATTCTTTCCTCTTTCAGATGCTGGCCAGCACCTCACATTTGTCTGGTACTTTGGGCTTCCTTGCTTCCTCTGAGCTGCATCCCCCTCCTCCCCACAGCCCTTGGCTCCTCCATCCTCCTCCTTGGGGAAGTTGCTGAGATTTAGTTTGCCTGCCCTGATTTTTGTTTTTTTTTGTTTTGTTTTACTCTAATAAAAATGTCCTTGAGTTTCTGTTTGAGTCCATTCCTAACTTATTTTATTAATGAGACTAAAATCCCAAAGGGTGACCCCTGACTTCCCATAAATCACTCTGACTTAGAAAATGGGGGTCTCCTAAAGATCCCCTTGTTAAAATCTGGCCCGTAGAGTGACCCTGGTAGGAGACGGTAGGACATTTATAAAGTGGGACTAGAGACAGGCCTTTGGTTCTGTGTGAGACTTAGCCTGAAGGGGTCGTGGTATCCTTGCTTCTCCCTCTCCGCGTCTCGTTCCTGGCTCATGGTCTAAGTGGTTCGCTCCACAGCACAGCTTCTTAAACTGGGTTGCAACTCTGTATGGGGTCATGTGACCACAGGCCAAGAGTCTTGAAAAGTTAGCAACCAATAAAAGGTTTGCAAAAACGGACTCAAAACCAAACACAGCGAATCAGAGAAGCCCCCGGCAGGGCTCGCCTTGTCACTAGGAAGCCTTCCCTGCGGCCTGGGCTCTCTGACCACACAGCCCTTTGCACTGTGTGATACCTCACCAGGCAACACCAAAGAGCGCCAGAAACGGCCAGGGCTCACCCTCCTCACTGCTGCAGGGTTTTCTGAGGCTTCGGAAACACAGCAGCTTAATTTATGGGGGGGGGGGAGACTTTGAATATCTCTACCATTCTTCCTTAGCATGTAAATATCAACCTTTACAAATTGTGTCAGAGTGCTTGATTTAAAAAGTTGCTGTTTGAAGGCTAGCAGAGTGGGTTAGTGGGCGAAGATGCCTGCCACAGAGACAGACAGACACTCTTGAGTCTGTCATGGAGGAGGGCAGAACTGACTTTCACAAGTTGTCCTCTGATCTCCACAAGAATGCTGTCGGGGTATATGTGTGCGTGTGTATGGGTGCGTGTGTGGATGCGTGTGTACGTGTGTGTGTGTGTGTGTGTGTGAATAAATAAATATAATACATATATTTAAATATCGCTGTCTAAGCTGCTGACTTGTATTTATATCATACATTTTGGCAAGGGATTGGGAGAGAGCTTAAAACAACTTCTGAAATGTTTTTAAAACAGGCAGCCCTCTGTCATTTTGTGAATGCAAAATTCTCTATATTGATAATTATAAAATAAAAAATGATATTGAATTTGAAAAATATTGACTGTGCTCTGTATCCTCGGGTCTCAAAAAACTCAGCCAATATTTAATCCCCTATATAACAATAATTGACAGGCAAATTTATACTAACCTCTAATGATTGATGAAATTATATTCACCACCAAAGAATTATTTTAAAATAAATTTATGTGTGGTTTATTAAAAGTAACTATTTTGTTTGTAAATCTATATTACAGGGAGTATATAACAATTTTGGGGTGAACAGGGACAGCCAATGAAGAAGACCCCCGGAACACTGCTCTGTATGAGGGTCCCCAGGAATCCCTAGTCAGAGGGCCTAAGCACTGAGACTGTGTGATCCAAAAGTGTAAGACAAATACTTAAAACAACAACAACAACAATAACAACAAAACAACAACAAACACCTTTCTCTGTGTAACAACCCTGTCTGTCCTGAAACTTGCTCCATAGACCAGGCTGGCCCCAAACTCAGAGAGATCCACCTGCCTCTGCCACCCAAGTGCCGAGATTAAAGCACTTGCCACCATCACCCAGCTTATATCGTCAGAGGAAGGCTGTGGTGGCTGTCTATTGTCATCTGTGTAAGTTGTTCCCCAATAAAACACCATTTATCATTTATCTTGGGTCTAGTGAACTCATTACAACCCCACATTCAAAGATGGGTGTCAAATCAGGACAGGGACACAGACAGCTTGGTAGGATGTCTATAATGAAAAAGAAAATGTCTGTGTTTTAAAGCTCAAGTATGCAAGGAAAGGAAAAAAATCACACTTTCCCCAAGTGGGTTGCTTGTCCGCCCCTAGGCTCTGGCACCTGACTGACCAGTAACACAGTAACACCCTCCTAAAGCTGGACTCCAGTCTGTCCTCCTGCAGGGAAGCTGGCAGCTGAGGACTCAAGATTCTCTTTCCTTGGCCAACCTGAGTGAATCTTAGTGCATGTCCAGACAGGACCCACGAGGCACTTTTATTTCCTGCCTGGCATAATAAATCAAATTTATTTTACGTTCTTTGGGAAAGGCTATAATACTATAAGGTATCCTCCCGGATGCTTAAGAGAACTTATATCCAAAAATTCTTGAGTAATTAGATATTACAGGGCAGATTGTTTCAATGCAACAAGCTGCTCCCTAGGGGAAGCTATTTAGGAAAGTTCAGGAGTTTAAGAGAAATAGAGTGCTGGGCTCCATGTTCTTGGGCCTTCGTGAGTTTTCCCAGATTCCCCGAAGATCTGTCACCAAAGGTGTTATCACTTGGGGTAGAGGTGGGCCTGTCACACTCAGGCAGGATCCTCTCTGTGTATTCCTGCAGCCCTGGGTCAGAAGGGCCCTTCTCTGAGGAGACACGGCTCAGTGGTTAAGAATGTGTACGGCTTGAGCAGAGGACAGAGGACCCGAGTTCAGTTCCCAGAGCCCACATCAGGCAGACATCACATGCCTGTGGTGGCAACAGAGCTCAGAACAGTCTACATGGCTTCCTGGGTCAGGAAAGGGTCTTCCTAAGACAATCATGGGCTACAGCCTACAACCAGAAAATCTGTCCTCCAGTTTCTGTCCCTTGATTCTATGGTGGTGACAGGTCTACTTTGGTAGTCTCCAAGGTGTGCATTCCTGGAGTTGTCCTCCATAAGTCCGTTTCCAGAGAGAATGCGGCAGGGTAGTTAGGACACGGGATTGTCTGTCTTCTAAGATCTTATGATCTGTCTTTGGCCTGGGGCCTGGTACTCACTGGTTGAGGTAGGGTGGCTAGCCAGTGAACACAAGGCATCTGCCCCCCGCCTCTCAGTCTCTCTATGCTGGGATTACAGGAACTCACCACCATGCCCTGGGGTTTGCATGGAGGCTAGAGACCGAACTCAGGTCCTGAGCATGCTTGTTCAGTAAGTACTTCAAAGCCGTCTCCCCTGTCCCCAGAAAGTGTTGTTTGTTGGTTGGTTTCCCTTTAAGACATATTTCTATCATCTAGCAGTGAATTGTAAACACAAGCCAATCACAAAAGGCCACAGACTAACCCATCCATTCCCCACCCCCAGACCTCTTAGCTGTCCAGGCTAATAACTGAGTCTTTCAGATGTTTGAAAACATGGTGTATTTGAAAGGAGATGGCCGAAGAGAAGATATCTTTTGAAGTGCATATTAGGGCTTGGTCTCACAGCTTTCCTCTGAAGGCAATCTCATTTAAATACAGAACCAAATGTCACACTCCACCTTGGCAGTAAAACAGCCAAGGCAAATGCTAGATACTTAAACATCTTCCTTTTACTTCATACAGGACACAATTTAACCTCTCTTTCCTTTCTAGGAAAAAAAAAAACAAAAACCTCAAAATAGAAACCTCTTAACCACGAACTTTGCTTTAAAGTAAGAAAAATCACATCACCTACCTGTGCCAAACTTTGAGGCAGGATGGAATGTTGAATGGAGTACTTTGTTCAGAACCACATCCCAAGAGATGGCAGTGTCGCCGGTGGAGCACAGGGGTGATCTGATATCAAATGCGGCCCGTTATCCTCAAGATCAGCATTTACTCACATAAGTTAACACCTTTGGAGGGCTCCAGTTTCTGGTCTAGCTTCTGGAAATCTACCGAGAATGTTGTGAGCAGTAAAGCAGCTGCTGCTCTCTTCAGATCCAAGAGAGGCATGGAAGGCTGAAGAGAGACATCCCTGTCGAGAGCAGAACAATGAGGTTGCATCTGGGAGAGTCTTCTCTGTTAGGACTGCTGAGGCTCATGACGAAATACAGATCTCACAGCTGTCTGGTTCTCTGCGGCCTGGGTGGTAGATGGCCGCTCTGCCATGAAGTAAAGGACAACAATGTTTTTCCAAGAAGAATCCATCTCGACCTCCTTCACAGTCAAGGCAGGAAGACCAGAATGGGTCACTTTGCCAGCAAGGCTCTGTTCCACCATTCGGCAACACAACTCATGGATGTGGGTTCCGTTAGCCAAGACAGCAAATGATTTTTAACCTCTCCTGCATTCTCACCGTAGAGAGCAGTCTGTTAGTATGCATACTGACTGAATTTAGGGATTAAAACAAAACAAAACAAAAAACAAACAAAAACACAAGGCCTTGTTAGCTGTTTGCTAGCTTTTAAAAAAAAAAAAACATTACATATGTCCTTACTTCCAAGGGGGGGAAAAAGGAACCTCATGTAGCTGAGTCTTGGATGCCATAATGTAGAATCTGAGGGAAAATTGCTTCCCTGAAGGAGTGCTTAGACTTTGGGCAGCCATGATGAACCCAACCTAGAGAGCTTATTTTTGAGAGGGTGTTTGTGAATGCCTGTGCTGAAGGACGTTCTCGTTTACTTTTCTTTGCTGAACTGTAACCTCCTAAGAGTAAGACCTTGATTCGAACAGTTCCTTTTATTTTGTTTCTTCTTATTTATTACTATTTCCCTCTGGTAATCTGGAGTAGTGTTCGTACTAAGAATCCAGTGAATGCTTTGCGAGCAAATGAAGAATGAGTGCTCAAACCTGAGACTTCTGACCTGTGTGTGACTGACTTGGTGAACCTATTCCACAGGTGACACACACTGCTGGGCGGGTCGGTCATCCCCAGAGGGTTTTTGGTAAACATCACGGTGGTTTATTCCAGGGTGCGTCCCTTTGTGCCCTTTTTGTGTGTCTGAGTTGTGTTTCTAGAGGCTTAACTATCTATTCTCTTCCCCCTTTAGGCTTAAACAGTGAAACCAGGACGTTTTCACAGCATGTACTTTATAAAGAAATGGAACCTGTGCCCCAGGCGTCTTCTTTAGACAGACAACAGACCAAGCCGGCAGCCAAGGCATCTTGATTCGGTAGAAACAGAAAAGGCATCCCAGGCAAACATTCCCAGAGGCCAGAGAACCAACCCATGAAGCTTTCTGACGCCCCTTCTGCTCGTCTAAAGGATGGAGAGTTGGGCCAGGGTGGAATTTGACAAGGTTGATCTATTGGGTCTGTCCAGGACTTTTGTCCCACTCTCCCCCAGGACCACAATAAATGCTACACGAATGAACTTTCTTGGTCAGTGCTGGATTCCACTGACGTGCCGGGAAAGGGACCAGGAGGCCAGTGACAAGATGGTCCTTCATTGCAGCCAAGATGGCAGACAGGCAGAAGGGGGTCCACGCAGGGGAGCCTAGGCTCATGTCCCCTCTGGAATGGACATATATCTTTTATGGTCTCGTATTAGGCTTGAATGCACTCAGGTAGATGAACTAACAGATCTGCTGCCATCCATACTAAACTACCAAAGGATATGGGACTTACCAAGGACTAGCCAACCTTGGGAGTCAATGCCTTGGTAGAGCCTGGTATGTTGTCGGACATGAAGGGTGGTCCTGGTTTTCCTGGTGTTTCTCAGTTTTCATAGTAAATTTCTCAAGTCTCAGAAAAGCCCCTGTTACAGTCAAACTGAAAGCAGTTGCTCTAAACACAATGACAGGCTGGGCTGATGCTACACTACCTTTGGCAAAGTCGTGTGATCTACAGTTATATGGTTGTCCACCGGGTACTTAAGACCTATAGCCAGCCAGCAAACAGAGGTTTCCTAGCAAAACAATCAATGCATTTTGAACTGCTTAATTTATTTTTTTTTCCAAAATATCTGTTTGAAAAATCAATTAACACAAAAATAAAAGGTAAATAGAAAAAAAATAAAATAAGAAACATGGCAAGTGATTTCTACATCTTAGGCCTATAGCCTGTGTTCCTTTCTCCAAATTGTTTGCCAAGTGACTTGCTTCAAACAAACTGGTCAATACCAAGTAGGCAAGGTGAGAGAGAAAATAGTTTGGTCTGCAGAAGTAATTAAAAAATAAATAAGGAAGGAAGGCAGACAGGCAGGAAGGCAGGCAGGCAGGCAGGCAGGCAGGAAGGATGGAAGGAAAGACAGACTGTAGGAAGGGAGGAAGAAAAGACAGACCGTAGAGGGGGAAAAGATGACCCAAATTATTTTCCATTTCAAAAAGAAAAGAGATTTGTGCAGTTAGCCCACTGATGAGTAATTCTGCTATATTCACCTTGCACTTTCAGAGATTCCCTCAACGAAATGCAAGAGAACGCACAGCCTACAGCCTGAAGCATATTTAATATGCTGTTTTTACAGCAGCTGCTGGTTTCAAAGAACTTTAACCCCGTTGTGTAAATGCGTCACCAGGAACATACCCGGGTTGCCATGGCGACAACCTCAGTGCAAGGCCCTTTGCTCCCCTGAACGGGTGTCAGCTTTCAGCCTCCTTGCATTCCAGGCTGGCATCCACCCCAGGCTACAGCTCAGACTTCATTAGAGGCCCAGATGAAGAATAGTGAAAGAATCCTGGGGAGAGCTGCAAGGTGGCTTTCCATCAACACACCTGAGGAGCAGAGCCCCAAGAATGAGCCCAGGGGGAAGGAGTACGCTAAGTAAGGCCTCTCTAGCCATTCCTTAGAGAACCCGGCTAATTTTAGGCACACCCATTGTCTTAGCCGGAAGAGACAACATCTAAACTAGTATCTGGAAGATTACTACGAGCATCACACGCCTGTTCTTGCTACAGGTGCAAGGCCGCCTCTTGAGTGCTGGCTGTTGAAACTGTCAGGGTTTCTCAAAGGAAACATAGTAACAAGTTGGCTGAATCCTGCTGCCTGGCAAATGTTTTCTAAAGACGCTGTAATAGTTGTCTTTAAACAACAATATGTTCAAAGAGGTGGCCCAGAGAACAATAAATTTTAAAAGGGAAACTTGAGACTCAAGTGGCTCTTGAAATGCATTGCAGAAAGGGAGACAAAATACAAAACGGGCTGTTAGCTTGGCTAGCCACGGTAGACAGAAAATTGTAACTAAATGTTTCTGAGACAACAGCGAGCTAGAATTTTCCATGAACTCGCGGGTTGTATTTATGTTATTTCTGATACATTTTTAAGTTTCATGGTAGGAAGCTTTGCCTGATAAAAGTTACACACATTTGATTTATCTGAAGAAAGCACTTTCCAGAAATGTCCCCATTGGACCAGTCAGAAATCTAAAGACAGAATAAATTCAGTCATCAGAGTAGAAAAGGCGTATTCACACTTCCGGGAGTGACAGAAACGGGTGTCCATTGGGCTCAGAAACACAGGCAAAGTAAACCTGAAGGGTGTGGCTTAATAAACCGATCACGGTGGGCGAGAAAGATGAGTCAACTTCGATTTGTTTTTTACGTGCAGAAATTCTAATGTACTCCCTCACTGTGGAGCACAAACAGATCAGGCCACCGTCCCCAGGCAGGGCCCACAGTGGTGGCTCACAGCCTGCAATGGGCATTTCCTGCAATGGGCATTTCCTGCAATGGGCATTTCCTGGTCACTTTCACCCTGTGCTGGCTTGTAGGCAGGCCCCAGGTCTCATCTACACATGAATATGTAGTCTCATTTTGTGATATTTGGTATTTTTCTCTCTGTGTCTCTTCTGCACTAACAAAATTCCAAAATTCCTTGAGACAAGTAGTGTTGTTTTAAATATCTCTCTCTGTGTCTCTGTCTCTCTGTCTGTCTGTCTGTCTGTCTGTCTGTCTGTCTGTCTGTCTCTCTCTCTCCTCTTTTAATGAAACTGCCTCCACCCAGGAACTGTGCCTTGGTCACTTGTGACTTACTTTGTAATTGCTGGATTTCTGTTCTCTTTATGATCACTTGTTTTATTTACTAGATTTGGCCCAGCAGATCAGTATTTGGTGGAGAACAAAGGGATGTCACAGTTAAGGTCACTGAAAAACCACATGAAACCAGTGCTATTAAAAACAAGTTTCTATGACCAGGAAGTATATAGTTTTGAAACATTAATCTAATGCATCGTTTATCCTCTGTTCAGATAGGAGAGCTTGGTTCTGTGCTCATCTTCTCTGCAGAGGGAGGAGACGGGTGGGGCTGGTGCAGAAGAAAACACGGCTATGTTGGACTTGGCCTCCAGGGTGGTTCAGGGAACACTCTGGAGAACAGAGAGTTCTGGCAGCACTTCAGAACAAATGCTGGGGCATCTGAAGCCCCCCAGGCTTGCTGAGGGGACAGGACATGATGGAGATGATAGTCAGGACTGGGAGACAGAAAATGCAACCTAGTGGGGACAAACAGGAACAGGAGTCGTTTCCACAGGGTGAGAGACCCTGATGGGGGACGTCCTTCTGTTTTCTTATTGGCTAATGAATGAAACACTGTTTGGCAATGAGGCAGGATGATAGGTGGGACTAGGAGAAGAGGGGAATTCTGGGAAAGGTGGGCAGAGAGAGAAGCCATGGAGGGATCTTACCGGGATCTGGTAAGATAAGACCATGTAGAAACATGGGTTAATAATTAAGACAGAGCTAGCCAATAAGAAGCCCTAGCCAACGGCCAACAGATATATAATTAGTATAGCATCTTGGGCCCTGGCAGAACAAAAGAAAAACGCCAGCAGCAAGTCTTGATGCCTACACCCAGGAGTGGGTGGAACCAGGTGACGACACACACAGAATGTTGTCGTTGCCTGCTTCCTGCTTAGCATGCGACACACGTTTGAACTCTCAACCTTTCTCGCCCTCTTTTAACACACTAGTTGGGACCAGGCTGAGTTATGCTATAGATACAAATGGTCCTGTGGATCCCCTCAACCTACAATTTCATTTTCCGTGTTTCAGGTTCCTGCACTCACAGCCTAAAAAAGATTAAGTTGGAAAATTCCATAAACAAATCGTGTGATGAGATCCCAATCTTTGGGAGGTGGTCCATTCCTCCGTCCAGTGTATCCATGATGGATATGCTACCCACCCATTGGTCACGCGGTCTTCATTTAGGTTATAAGATCAGCTGCCATCATAATCATGCCAAAGAGAAGCTAAGTAACCCTCCATACCTGAAATGTGAAAGTGTACCCTACATATGCTTGAACAGGAAAAGAAATCGCAGTGCATTTAGGATTTGGTGCTGATTGAAGTTCCAGCGACACAGCAGGCTCTGGAACATATGCATGCATCCCTGAGCTTCAGGGACAGGGAGGAGAGAGTACAAACTGCCACCCGGCCGCAGTGCTGGCCTGTCACCATTCTGGCAGTCACCACACTTGTCCCTCTGTTGCAAAGTGTACTTGTTAGCATAAAGAAAGTACATTTAAAGTTCATGCTGGCTGTTTTGAGAGAAAGGAGACCCACATCTCTGCTTCAGCATCCCACCGTGCCCACTCATCCCTGCAGCACCTTAAACTGCAATCTCATTCTACAAAGCTCTCACCCGCTCAGCTCTGGCTCTTCTGCTAGGAAGCCCCTTCCCATCACACCAAGAACATCTACCCCGAAGCCTTCTGCTTGGGTTTTGGTCACAGACCCTCTTGCGTGATTTAAAGTGTTTTATGCGATGCTTCACCTCAGGGCTGAGGTTCACGCTTCCTAGAAGTCGTCCTCAGATCCCATCACACTCCTGTGGCTTCTGTGGAGTGTTCCTGATGAGATAGAAAACTGATTGAAGACAAATACCATGGCTTCTCCCTGCACAGCTGCCACTCCTGGAGTAGTGATCAGTGAGCGCTTCTCAACGGAATGGATGGAGCTTGTGGGGAAGGCAGTGGGCTCCCACTGCAAACACCTTCCCTTGGTCGTGGGAGGAAAGAGATAGGTCCATGCTACAGCCTGCTCGGGTTGTACATGGTAGAGTATCACAGACGCCTTAGGCTGTCTTCACAGAACTTGCGTATGCCAATAATGATAGCAGAGGCCCGGACTCATCTCTATTGAGCTCTGTGACTCACACACAAGAGTACAGAGTGGCACTATGGCGAGTTTTTGAAAGTTAGCTATCAAGGCGCTGCACAATTTTAAAAAGGAAAGCTCATTGGCGCTCTCCCTAATAGTCTATTGTTTTTCTCTGTCTTAATTAAACGTGATGAAAAGAATCCTGTCCTTATTCAAACGCCATCACAGAGTATCTTCAGCTGTAAAAAAAGAACCCCAGAAACATAATGCTGAGAGGAAATTTAAAACCAGAACAGATACAAAGTTCAGTACTTTTAGAATGGCAGAGTTGGGAAATAGAAATTCTGCTATGACGTGGCTAGAATAAATGTGGATTAATATTTTAAAACCTTAAATGTTCAAGTTGTTTTACATTCCCACCATGATGGCCCAGCTCCCACCACCCTGAGTGTGAAATCAGACAAACTGTGAACACTTCATTTGGATGAAGGAACACATCCAGGAAGAAAGAAAAACACTCCCCCTTAGATATTTTATTTGCAATTTAAACAAAAAAAATTATAATCAGACATATTAAGAGTTAGGGTCCTGAACATAAAGACTGCTAATGTTTATTTATAATTTTTGTGCCCCAGATCTGTTTTTCCCCAGAACATCTTTGAAGTTTTAACATTAGTCTGATCTCAGCTCTTTCACAGAATATAATGTTTTAAGTTGATGGGAATGCTACAGAGACATCTGTGTACACACAGACACATGGGTAATCCTGAGCCATCCCAGGAGTGTTAAATGATGTGACTCTGATGGTTCCTGGTCCATCTGTGACCTGAACAGGAAAAGGAGTTTGTATTCATCCCAATCAGCCACTTTGAGACACACCGTTATGAGACACAGACTTACACACCGGAAGTCCAGAGGATTCTTGGCACTGATGGAATCTCACATTCGCTTAGGGTGAGACAGCATTCTGTTACTATTCCTTTGCCTGAAATAACAAGTCTAAAGTTTCATCAACAAACTTTGAATGTGATTATTTAGGTTGTGACAGAAAACCTGCGAGGTGATAACCAGCCTCTCTCTCAATTCCAAGAAAGATGTGTTTGAGCAGAGGAGAAGAGGCTGGCAGAACCTGGCGGTTCCGTAGAGTTCCAGGAACAGCATCCAGTGGTAGCTGATGCTACACAAACTAACTCCACACAATCTGCAGTCAGTGGCAAGGCCCAGCAACACTGTTTTCGTTTCTTTGTTTTAAAAAATCCTTTGGAAGTACTGTATTACCACTGTCCTTGTTAACACAGCCGGTGCTAGGGGGAAATGCTAATGCCTTAGTGAAAAAGAAACTGGAAAATCTAAATTTGAAAAAGTTCAGCAGTAATTTGTTTCATTTCGCTCGTGTTTCTCTTTCTACATATGCATGGTAATTCATAGTACCCCCACACATTCAAATGAGATTTTTGTTAAATACAAAAAGAAAATTCCAAGTGCTACAAAGTCCACTGCCAGAATGTTGCTGGCAGCCCCTGCCTTTGCCTGGGCAGGGCTTGCTTTGAATCTGAAATGCCCCTCGCAGGCTCATGCTGTGAATGCCTGGCCTTCATCTGGTCCGCTCTTGTGGGAGGCTGTGGAACCTTCAGGAAGTGGGGCTTACAGGAAGTAGGCCACTGAGGGTTGGCCTTGGAAGGTTACAGACCAGCCATGCTTCCTGCCCTTCCTTCCGGTGCTTGGGAGACCTGACATGGTTCTGCCCATCTGTTAGAAGCCATCAAGGACCAAACATACAGCTCACATGACAGTGCTTGCCGGACTCACTAGAAACTCTGGCTATGGTGTCCCTTAACAGGCCATCTCTCCAGGCCCAACTGTCACATTCTTAAAGGGACACAATCTGATGACACTACACTCATGTACTGCATCAAGACAGTTACATCAGCAGTCACATATATGACAACAGTCATTAGGAATAGGATGGCACAGGAAGTTCCCATTGGATAATGGCATCAGCCCTGTTTGACCACAGCACAATGCGTTCTCACGCTTGTGGTGATGGTGGCCTAGGCAAACCTACTGAACTCCGGCTGAATAGTTCTAGCTCATGGTCAGCCCAGAATCCAGATGACCGTAACAAGCCAGTGTTACTGGCATTTACTTACCGCCTCGTGTATTTTATGGTTGCTTTAGAGTGTTTGACTTCTGCTCATGAAAACACATGCTGGTCCATAGAACAATCTGTCATGTTACTCCAGCAGCAGCCTCAGGGAGACAACCCTGTGCACTGTGCACAGGCTGGGGAGGAGCCGGCAAGACGGTCGCCCTCTAGAGCAAGCAGCAGCTGGAGTCTGCACAGGAAAGATCCGAGGACCTGAGGCACTAGGCTGTGAGAGGCAGCACCGGAGGCGTTCCAAGGCAACTCGTGCAGAGCAAGTGGCACTGGCTGCAAGGGTGCCTGTGGCTTTGGGGTTGAAACGGAGCAGAAGATGAGGTACATATGGGCACACCACAGTTTTATCTCGTGTGCTCTTCTAACACAAAGTCTGCTCTAATGGGCTGGCCCAAAGCTCCCCACATTTGGCTTGATTTGAACATCTTAAAAGAAATTGCCAAATAAATAATTAATATTCAAGAAGGCCGAGTAAGAAAGTCAGACGCAAGATGGGGATTTGGGTACGCTCATCTCAAGGACAGGAAGAGGAGGTGACACTAACATGGGTTGGGATCACTATGAGCCTCTAGGGACATTGAGGACCCCTTTCCATCACCTTCTCTGGCCTTGGGAAACTCCGTGACGACACACAATGGCAGAGACACCACCTGCTTTAGAATTTGGAAATGTATAGAGCCCTTCGTCAGCCACCCTTGCTAGCTTGGTGACAATGACAACGATCCTTATTGACACGAAGGAATATTCTGCCATGAAGAACTCCAAACACATATGAGCACCCATGCGCATGCACTCCAACAGGAAATAATCCCCACGGGTCCTCAGCCAGGACACACTGACACTCAGCATCTCCCTACCTTCTCACCTTTCTCTGCAGCTCCCCCCACCCCATACAAATCTCAAACATTGTGTTATTCCACCTGTTGATGCCTTGGCATGTTAGCATGCATTAGGGGCTCCACAAGGAGGTGGCCTCCGTGTCAAATGACCCCAAATGGTGTTCACGGTCATTCTAAAACGAGTGACACTCAGCCGTGTCTGATGCCCCTGTTGTCTTTCACCTAAATCACGATCCACGGGAAACCCACAGATTGCTTTGTGTTAGGCCTCCTACAATTCCTTCATCCGACGCCCGCCAGTCCCCTCTCATTTTTTCAGACCACTGATTTGCTGGTGAAACAGTTCATTTTCCCCCTGCAGAACCCAATATCCTTGCCGTAAATCTCTTTTCTGCTTAAATCAGCCAGGAAGGGCTTCGCTTGATTACAGCTGAGAATTCTGAGGGAAAGAGAAACCTTCTAGCTCCCCAGTCTCACAGGGAAGGAGACTGGGGTTCAAAGGGGTTAAGGAATGTGTGAAGTTTTGAAAGCTGCTGGCATCACAGCTGGTGTCTGAAAGGGAAAGTTCTGCTTCCCGCCTCCCTCCTTTCTTACCCCTCCTCCTCTCCCGCCTCTGCAGCTGAAGCCATCAGATTTCTCCCATCACTTCTTCTCCTGCCTTAGTCCCAACTGCAAGTTAGCAGTGGCAGTGCCTCTGGGTCACCCCTGCCAGCGACTGTCCCTGTCCCACCCCGTGCACTCCGTCTCCTTTCAGCAGAGGGCAGGAAAAGGGCCCTGTCCATGCTGGTTTCACTGCAGCCCAATGCATTTCCTGGCAGAACAAACACAGGTGCAGATGTGGATACAAACAAAAGTGTTTTCATCACACGTCTTTATCAAAAATGCAGCCGGGGCCAGCCCTAGCACCCAAGAACTTCCTAGAAGGCACCCTAGCATGACTGAGTCAGAAACTGGTGGTGAAACAGGGGGTTTCAGCCAGGCTTCTAAATACGCACATGCCCGACTCAATTAGAAAATGTACATTTTCAAATGTATGTTTCTGCCGATTCCTGTCGACATAAACAGGCGAAGACAGCGTTGCTTGTGTGAAGGGACCCCCTCCCTGCACACATGGGCTCCTGGGCTCTCCCTCTGCAGCTGCCCCTCCCCTGCCCTTGAGTTTACCAGCAGACTCCAGCCCTCAGGGAAACACCATTCCTTTTGGAAGCTGTAATCTAAGGGTGTCAAAATCTAATCTCTGCTTCTTCAGAAGTGTCTTTAGTGCTATCATCAGAACACTGGATTTCAGGAAGATGGTGCAAAATGATCCCTCAAACCTTCAGAAACTCCCTACAGGCAGGGACTCACTCAGGGGCCAGATAAAGCTTTCTGTCCCTGGCCTGGTCCCAGGGTTCAGCCAGCTGCTCAGGCTGATGAGGAATAGAATATTTGAGGAGGCAGTGAGTGAAATAGAGATCTGAGTACTGCATGAGGAGAAATCTTGTGTTGTTTCTCCTGTGAAGCCCCATATGCCCTGTGTCACCACAACCCTGCCTCTTTACAGGTAGCATTCTGCCAAAAATTCTCACCCATGGCTTTGCACACTGTGCCATAATGAGTAAACACAGACACTTGGCTCATTACGATGTTGGTCTGCCGCATGTCCCCCAGCTGGGCAGTGTCTGTCTGGTCGTCCCCAGGGCATCACTGGGCATCAGACTCAGACTGGAGCAGGCCCAGGTCATCTGGTATTGGTGGCCTACACTCCCTCCATGAGTTCTTGGCTTTCTGTTCAGCCCCAACCCTGCAGCCACATTACAAGGCCACAAAGGGAAGCTGCAGGGCCATTCTCTGAAAGACGCCATCTGTTCCTCATCTCCAGAACCTTCTTGGACAGAGTGATACCCATGAATCTCTTCTTGACCAGTTCAGACTCCTCCCTTGCAAATTTCCCAGACGGGCAGATCTCCCTACGTTATGCCGTATGACAGCTATGTGGCATGCACACACAGAGACACTGCAACCCTCCCTCACCCCCACCACCACCATTTTCCCTTTAAAAAGTTGATGAGTTCTCCCACAGCAACCAACCCCACTAGCACGGATTTTACACGGGGGAAACATGGCTGCTTCTAGGAAAGGTTTATCCCGTAATGTTCGGACTTAGTATTTAGAGTTTGTGTTGGGTCATGCCTTCTCCCCGACATCACTGCAGCTCATCACGTGGAAAGGAACTGAATCCCCAGAGTTACAAAAACAAGCTGCTCTTTAACCGAGGCAGCGATCTGAGCCCAGGCCCTCCTCCTCGGAGCCTGAAGAGATAGGCTGGCGGGAGACTGCGGCCTTTACAAAGTGAGGGAGCAGTGATGAGGTGCCAGGCCTGGCCTCGGAGAACAGTAAGAGGAAACGCTTTTATCCCCCAACTTTGCTGTCTCTCTCCATTTCTTTTAGGGCTGTCCCGGGCTCTTAACACGATATAAGGAGACGCCCAAGGATCATTTGCTTCTCTTGGCTTGGGAACAGCGAGAGTCTCTGTCTGCCATCAATCTTACATCTCCCCCTCGCTCCTCAGGAGGCTCCAGAGTGAAAAACGAGAATGCTCAGATCTCACATACTAAACCATAACTAATTATTATTAGATCGGTTTTCACTCTCTCCCAGACCAAACGTCAAAAGCAAAATCTTAATTTACTAGCTCCAGCAGGTTCCAGCCAGGCTGGGAAGGAGACAGGGTGCCCCCAGAGACAACCCAAGTCTGACTGGCTACGGCAGGGGCTGGGGAGATGGCTCAGTGGCTAAGTATGCCGACTGCTCTTCTGGAAGACCCAGGTTCTATTCCCAGCATGCATGTGGTGGCTCTCACCCACCTGTAACTCCAATTCCATGCAATCCACACCCGCTTCTGCCCCCATGGGTAAGTGCATGCATGTTGTATGTATACGTGCACACAGCAGGCAAAACACACATACATATCAAGCAAATAAATAAATCTCTGAAGAAGAAAAAAAAAAAGATATTCAACAAGGGCAATGCCAACTAACATTATAACATTCTATTTCACGGTCACCAAGACGAACACAGCCATCATTATAAGGCAGATGCCAAGAAAGCAAGTACTTCACAGGGAAATTTTATAATGACCTTAGTTCTTGTGAATGGAGATTGTCGGCTAAGCTCCGAGACACCAGCGTGAAAACCGCACTAGCATTAAGGAAGCACTGTGGAAGTGGAAGCAAATCCCCCTGGGTTAGCACTGTCCTAAGAGCACTTGACAAACCTTGTTAAATTCGCAGCCACGGGTTGGTTAGACATCCCCTTTTATAGCCGAGAAACCTGAGGTGTGACTGTTGCGGGTAACTTGAACAAGCCAAGTACAAGACAAATGACTTAAATCCAGGCAGCTATCTCCAGATATTTGGACATTATTCTTGTTGTTGTTGTTGAAATAGGATCTCAGCATATGGCCTGGCTGGTCTGAAACCTAAGATCCTCCCACCTTGGGCTTGGAAGTGATGGGATTACAGTCACGCACCGCTATGTCTGTTTGAGGCCATGCAACGCTGGTCGTGCTGGGGTAGCACACAGGGAAGAGAGCTTGGACCAGAAGTAGGTTGTGCTAAAAATGCCCAAAGGTTGCCCCAGTGGCTGTCTCTCACCAGCCATGCCTCCTATGCAAAAGCCCACAACTGCCCCCAAACAGCAGTGCCAGTTGTGGAACATGTGTCCAAGGGTCATTTCACATTCCGGCCGCGAGGGCACTGAGCCGCAAAGCGCCCTACAAAGGCGTCCTTTGTAGCACTAGTTCAGAAAGATGCTACGTGCTTTGAAAAAAAAATGAAAGGACAAATAACAACTTAAAAAAAAATTGCTGGAGAGATATCTCAATGGTTAAGAGCACTGTTCTTCAAAAAGATCCAAGTTTGGTGCCCAGCAGCTGTCAGGGTGGCTCACGGCCACACATAAATCCAGGTTCACCCTTTCCTGACCTACATGGGTATTCACATAGTATACACACAAACAGGCACACACACAGACATACAAATAATCCTAAGAAACCTTTCCAAAAATGGAGCCTACACTGGTAGACTTCTCATGTCTATTATCTAAACCAGGAGGTGACACAATGCAGCCCATGGTCCACACGGGCTCGAGGGGTCCGTTTTCCTGTCACTCTGCCATGCTCTGATTTTTGCTGACATGCAGCTGCAATCTCTTCTGGGCTTCAGGAGTCAAGTGGTTGATGTTATGAGCACGTTTTCCCCTCCCTGCCCAGGCCCACCCCCACGCCAGCCCCAAATAATACATTGAGGCTCTGTATTTGATATAATTCTGTTGGCCAGGTACTAGTTTCTTATTGGCTAGCTCTGTCTTAATGATTAACCCATTTCTACTAATCTAAGTACTTCCACGTGGCCTCATCTTACCAGACAGAAGGCCCGGACCTCTGCTCTCTCGGGTCTCTCCATGTTGACTCCTCCTTCCTACTTCCTCTTTCCTCCTTGTCGCCTAGCCCCGCCTATCTTGCTTTCCTATTGGCCAACAGTGCTTTATTCATTAACCAGGGTGAGAAACGTATTTACAGAATGACATCTCCCACCAGGCTGAGGCTCTGTGTACACGGCACGCGAGGCCTAACGTACTCCGCCTCTGTCTTCTCTTCACAGAAAAGGTGTGCTGACCCCTGGCACAAATGCATGGAACGACAACCACCCTTGTGGGATGATAACCACAGAGTGTCTTGAGGCTTCCACAGTGGGCCTGCCTTGCTGATTGATTAAGCACGCTTCCTCCTCCACATGCTGGTCATATACGCGGCTTCCTGTCCTGGAAATGTCATGTAAATGAGTAATTTTACCCCTGAAAATGTCAAGTGGGAGCATTCCCAATCTTAACTGCATCATTTCCTTTATGAAAACAAACAGGATAAATAAAACGTGCTCTCAGCAATGCAGTTTCCCCAGCCGCCCGTCTTCACAGCAATGAGAGGTGCAGATAGTGACAGACAGAGGGTTGGTTTGAGTTGCTGGTGGGCCTGACTGAGGTGTGTTCCACAGCAGGGACAGTATGGTAGGTTAGCATCAGGTCACTCATGGCTAGAGCCAGAGAAAAGGGAAGAGGAAAAGAATGGGGTGTACACCCCCATGCTGCCCTAACCCTAAAGTCATCTATTAGGCTGTGTCTCTCGCTATTTCTGTGTCCCCAGTAACACTGCCATAGGAACCAAGCCTTCAGCTAAGTCCCCTGCTGATGGGAGATGTCATTCTGTAAATACGTTTCTCACGCTGGTTAATGAATAAAGCACTGTTGGCCAATGGGAGAGCAAGACAGACGGGACTAGGAGACAAGGAGGAAAGAGGAACTAGAGAGGAGGAGTCAGCATGTAGAGACTGGAGAGAACAGAGGTCCAGGCCCGCTCTCCGGTAAGACGAGACCACGTGAAAATACTTAGATTAATAGAAATGAGTTAATCATTATACAGAGCTAGCCGATAAGAAACAAGTAACTGGCCAACAGTATTTATATTAAATACAGCATCGCTGAGTGTTATTGGGGGCTGGCGTGGCGGTGGGACCGTCCGGCATGGAAAACAAACTCCTCGTTACACCCTACTCTGCTGACGCAGCCTGGGCACCGCCTCAGGTAGCTCTGCACCAGTCAATGGCATTGTCACAGTGACTCTTTGTCTGAAATCAAGCAAGCATGCCTATAAAATAGAGAATATGAATTATACTTAATTCTCTAAGAGCCAGGTTGTTACGGTACATTTTTCCCTGCTGGTCTAGTCCTGCCGCCAGCCCCCAATAATACATAGAGACTCTGTATTTGATATAACTCTGTTGGCCAGTGACTATCATTGGTTATCGGCTAGCTCTGTCTTAATGATTAACCCATTTCTACTATTCTAAGTATTTCCACGTGGTCATCTTATCGGAGAGTGGTGGGCCGGCATCTTGCTCTCTTTCTGCTCTCCATGTCGACTCCTCCTTCCTACTTCCTCTCTCCTCATCTCCTAGCCCCGCCTGTCTTGCTTTCCCATTGGCCCAGAGTGCTTTGTTCATTAACCAATAAGAGAAACGTATTTACAGACTGACATCTGCCATCAGCAGGTATTGCAATCCCTGTTCTGCAGAGAAGAGGGGACCTGAGACCTTGTGGAGACAAGGGATACGGAGAGTGTGTTGGTTTAAATGAGAAGCATCTCCTGAGCGTTCATGTATTTTAACACTTAGAAAAGAAGACTGAGCAATTGCCCATATGTCCTCAGCAAATGGTGACACGGGATTACTTACTTAGCTGCTGCATTCATCAAATCCTCACTCAGAGACGTGATCTGAAGACTTTTCTCCCAGAGGGCATCAACCTAACCGTACTGCTTCAGTCGAGGGTCATGGCGAGCACTGGGGAAGCATGGGCTCTGCCTCAGTTGCTTTTATCAACGTTTAAAACCGGCTGCTTTCTTTCCAGCACTGCCCCTTCTTCAGAGGGGACGTCATGGTTCAGGGACACAGTTAGAGGCTTGCATTAATTCTGCAGTGATCTGGGATTTTCAGTCTCCACTCAGAGATGGAAGATCACACGTAGATGCAAAGTGCACTTGTCTGGCATTTTCCATCCTCTCCCTGACTGCACTGGGCTGGGCTGCTGGTACAGAACAGATGAGGAGGAGTCTGGCCGCAGCAAGCATTCCAGCAGCGGGCTTCATCCTGTGCTGTCCACATCCCTGGACTCTGTTGGTGTCTGATCTCTACTTTAGTGCTCACCCATGTTCTCAAAGCATTGGTAACCAGAACTCCAGGCTTGAGGCTGCAAGGGTTTACAGCAGTCCTGCAGTTTTGGTGTGGAATTCTCTGCCTCTGGTCCTGGGACTGAGGATCTGCTGAAGGTGCAGATCTCAGCGTCCACTTCTGACTCCGCCATCATGAGCTCATGAGTGGCCTATGACACAACATGGGTGTATTTTGAAAAGCAGAAAAGCTGACTTGCTCCCCCAACCTGCAAAAGGAATTTTGCGAACAATAGAATGTTTGATTCATAATAACACTCGACAATCCAGACAGACAAATGGATAGACCTGGGAAGAGGGCAAGCATAGGTAAGGGAGCCAGGGTTATTCGGTATAGAAATGTGCTCTGTGTCCTTAACAAATGGCAAATATGAAAATTAACTTCAGAATTGATGGCTGAGTGTACAACAGAAAGTCACATAGTTTCCATAAGTAAACACGAAGCTGTGGTTTTGCAACCTTAGAGGTGGGACAGAGATACCAGGAACATGTGAATAAATGTGCTAAATCAAGTTTTATCAAGGTTTTCAAAATCTCTACTTCTTATAGGTCACTGTTAAAAGTAAATAAACACGAATGCTGACACAGCAAGAAAGACCAGCAAGTAACTGCACCCATGCTAAGCCCGATGGCCCGGGTTTCATTCCTGGGGCCAGCGTGTTGGAAGGAGATAACTGATTCTTGCAAGTTGCCCTCTGGCTGTGGGAGCCTGTGTTTGCCGGGCTGCAGTCGGAACCAGCCGACTTGCCCACCTTTCATACCTGAGAGAGGGAGTGTGGATGAAGAGAGGCTAGCTAAAGACATTAATTAAAGGCAAAGACAGATTCACAGGATTTATGTCAGGAGGGCAATTCAGTCAATACTGAATGCCACGAGTTTATTTTTCACCATTCTTAAATACCATAACTGAAGAGGGAACCATGGTATCATGCATACGGAACAAACAGACTTTTCTTCCTCAATTCTCCAAGGATTCGGTAACCACACCTTGTCTGCAATTTCTTGTTACCTGGCCTTGAGGGTCAGGAGTAACCAGACCTCAGAGCAGATCAGCTGTTACTTAGATAAGACACCTAAGGCCAAGATCAAACACCCACTGCAGCCACGCCTTTGACCTTTAGGCCTTATGACTTACTAAGGACAGTTTTGAGCTCTATGACTTTTAGTCAAGATGGAGTGGAGCCATCTTTATGGGCCTCTACATCTGACCTCCACACATGTAACGTAGCACACACACACACACACACACACACACACACACACACACACACACACACTTTTAAAATATCCTATTTTTAAAAAATGGAAAAGAAAATATTCATGATACATATGCTAAGAACATGCCTAGGTCTTGGATGTATAAGAATCTCTTATAGCTGAAAATGAAAAGGGAGCCATTTTGAAAGGGGGTGAGACAGAAAATGACCAAAAAAAAAGATGTATAAATGGTGAACAAGCTGACAGATATGCGTTCAGCAACGCAAACTCTTGGGGAAAAGCCAATGAAGAGCAGTTGCGTTAGCAGTTAGCGCCAACATGGCTGGGGTGGGCGTCTATGCTGGCAGGGACGGAGCATGGAGAAACTGGAGTGCCCAGCACTGCGGGGGCCTAGGAAATTTTGTAACTAATCTTAAAAAGAATCATGTGTTCAGCACACATTCACTGTTTGATCCAGCAACCCCACTCCTAAATATTTATCCCAGGAATATGAAAAAATGTCTGCACAAAGACTTATCCAGATGGTTGATTAAATATCCAGAATAGCTATTTAATATTCCTCAGAATAGCCAGAAACTACCATCAGCCTGAATGACCACCCACAGCTGAGAGTGTACATCTGGGTGCTGTGTGAGACTTTTCCATGGAGACAGGAGCCAACATCTATTCATCCTAAAAGAAAAGCAAAGGCAGACCAGGTAATGTCCTACTAACGATGAGCTTGTCCGGGTCACCTCCAGGAGCAGTGGAAACTCAGAACAGCCTGCATCACCCCAGAGTCAGCGACTTGTGGCTGCGGCATCCCTGGAGTCTGTGTCCCGTTCACCTCAGCTTTCCTGTACCTTGGACTTGTCTCTACTTCCTGAGTCACTTCCCTACAGGTGGGATGCACCAGCTCAGAGGAAGCTGATACATAGACTAGGGAAGACGTCGTAGCCACTGTTAGACTCCTGCTCAGCAATCTACAGAAGCAAACCACAGCCACACAACGACAGAAGGCTCAGACCACAAAGGAGCTCAGGCACCATGGTTCCATCCATGCAGAATTCTGTACTGAATTCTCTCCTGGTGGCTGAGAGGAATCCGTGGCCCCTGTGGTGGGTGAGAAGAATCTGTGGCTCGGGACGTTGGAAGACGCCATGGGAACATGAGCAGGGGGCGCACTCTGAGAAGCCGCACTGCAGAGAGTCCCCTCACAGCTGCCTGGGTGCTGCAGCTCCTTGCTGCTGGCTGTCACAGCACCCCGACATAGGACGGGGTCACACAGCACTGACCCTGGCAGAAGTACTTTCTCACGAGCCGTGGGGTGAGGCTGCACATGTGTGGGCAGGGGTGGTGTGAACTGGGGACCGTCTCCAGTCTTTTCCGGCTTCTGATAACTACGTAACATTTACTCTCCAACAATTAGGAACAGAGGGAGTGGACTCAGACACAGGGGCTCTGCCGTGTCCGCCTCACCTCCTAGCCTTAATCCACCCAGTCCCCCGCTTTCCCAAGACTTTGGTACTTTTGTGTGCACCCGTTTTTTGGATCTTCATGAGCATTGAGCGCTTGAATCTTCATTGCTGGCATCCGACTCTCAGCTAGAATTGTCCTTTTATTCAGTACACAACAGCACGGTGTTTCAGGAACAGAGCAGGAAATCAGGACTGCAACCAAGAGCTGGCCAGCGTGTGTGCACACGGCTCACCACGAAAGCTCGCCGGCTTACGTGGATGCTACAGAAATGTACAGCTAGCTATCAGGGCACAGCTTTTCTGCCAGAAGGACCATTTGATGAGGATCCTTGCAAAAAGGAGCTGGAGAGAAAAGAAAGGGGGTGAAATAGTCTGCAGGGGTGACCCAAATTGCTTCGTGCCAGGGAGAGCAATGTGAGAGGGGTTCTTTTGAAATACCCACACCTCCATAAAATGAGGCAATTTTCTCCAAGGGTCTCCTCATTTCCAACTACTTTTGGACTAAACGTGTTTCACTTCCCATGCAGCACCCTGAATCCATTTTCTTACAAGTCCCCCTTCTGCGGCGTCTTCGGCCCCACCTGCTGGCTTGGGTAGTTTCTGGAAATGGAGAGCTTTTGCTTGACCCTGGTGAGGAAAGCACATTGAGATTGGGGTTCCTCCTCTTGGAAGAACGAGAAATTGACGAGGTCAGTGGTCAGACAGCCTCAGGAAGACACGATTCAGCCGTGTTTCAGCCTATCAAGCTGCTGTGCAGAATGCCATGACCCAGACAGCAGATAAGCAGTAAACACTCATTCCTCACAGAGGACTGGGAAATCCACGTCACGAAGCTCGCCGGCTGACTTGGCGTCCGGTGCGGACACAGAGTTGGAAAAGGTGTGGCCTTGTTGGAGGAAGTGTGTCACTTGAGGGCGGGCTTTGGAATCTCCTTCATTCAAGCTTCCCTCAGTGTGACAGTCAGTTGATTTCCTGCTACAAGACAGAGCACTCTCTGCTCCAGCACCACACCTGCCTGCAGGCCGCCGTGCTCCCCATCATGATGACAATGGACTGAACTGCTGAAACCGTAAGCGAGCCAGCCCAGTTAAACGTTTTCTTTATAGGGTTGCCATGGTCATGGTGTCTTTTCCGAGTGATGAAAACCTTAACTAAGACAAAAAGGTGTAGTGATGTATTATTTGTGATTTACTAAAGCTTGCCTGAGGATTCAGAAAGCAAAGTCAGACACAAGCCATAGAAGCCAGGCACACACCTTTAATCCCAGCACCCAGAAGCTGGGAGGTGGTGGTGCACACCTTTAATCCTAGGACTCAGGATTAAGAGGTGGACGGAGCTCTGTGAGTCTAAGGCCACCCAGATCTATGCAAGATTGGTTCAGTCCTACAGAGAAACAGCTCACACAAAGATGACCTCAGCATCTGGGATCACATGACTTTAATCCCAGCACTAGGGAGGTGTCTAAGGCAGGAGCAAGGTCTTAGTATCTGGGATCCATTCTGCAACCACATTGAGGATAGAAAGACATTGAAGTCTCAGGATTCTCCAGCCACGCTGAGGAGAGGCAGCAGTCTGAGGTTTGATGGAGCCAGGATGCCTTTCATTCTGAGGTAGAGTGAGAGCGAGCTTTGCTTTTCTGATCTTCAGCTTGAAGCTTGAACCCTAATATCAGTCTCCTAGTCAATTATTTTTCATGCAACATAAAGGTAAGACCACGGCAGATGGGCGGGGTCTCCTCTCCTAAGAGAATCCATCCCCTATGTGAGTCCCTCCGCCCGCCCACGGGGCCTTTAAAGGTTGCAGCTCCTCCTGTGGTCCCTTGGAGTTTAGGGTGTCATAGCTTCTCTTCCTGTAGCTGTGACAAAAGCAGCTTAAGGGGAGAGGCTTTCTTCTGAGTATAGACCCTAGGGAGTCAAAGCAGCAGACCCTGAAGAGTTTGGACCCATCGTTTCCACATCACAGAAGAGACAGGAAAGAACGCGAGGCCCTCAGCCTGTTTTCTTCATCCTGCCTGGTCCCGGGCCCCACACCAGGGGATGGTCCCTCTGCACACCGTGAACCCAGTGAAGGTGCCCCTCACTAGCATACGCTGATCCATTTCTCAGGTGACTCCAGGCCCCCAGGTGACAATTAACAGTGACCATCACAGGCAAACAGACAAGTTTGGACACAGACCCTCAGCGTATTAGCAGTTTGACCCCACCAGCGCTGACTTCGGTCTGTGTGTCCTTCTCCGGGTCTTCTGTTTCTCCGTTAGTACCCAGCAGCCCTCAAAGTCGCACACGACGCCCACACCCAGCCTGGGCAGGGCAGCATCATTCCAGCCAATGAGCTAGACTGTTGATGTAAAATGGAATTGCCCCTTGGCGCTCATGCCTAGAGCAAGGACAGCACAGTTTTCTCCAGGTGCCTCCTCTAGGTCTCCAGATGTCATTACCTCTAGCGCTCAGGTCCCATCTCTGCATCCTCGGTCTCATTTCTATGAACTATCTCCACCCCCCGCCCCCCGCCGGGCAGGGCTAAGCTAGAGTGGTCAGCAAGTGCGCATTTGGCTTGGGAAGGTCACAAATGATGCTGAGCTTAGCAGGAAGCCCCCCATCTTAGGTCACTAAGCACCGGTACTCACTGTTCTTACTGGTTATTACCTAATAACTCGTCCACACCAAATCCGGAGTCATTAAGATAGACACAGGAATGGATTTACTTTTTCTCAGAGGAAAAGAGAGAAACAGCACCCTCCAGGCTGACACTGCTGAGCTCCTGTTACCCCGGCAAAACACCAACTTCCACCTACCCCTCTATTAGCTCCCACAAGGGTCACTGGAGGCTGGGGTTCTCCGTTCTTCCTCACCTGACAGAACTGAGGCCGAGGAAAGGCCCCAGCAGCGGGCAGGTGGTTGGGGTTGAAAGCCATCCTGTGGGGTCATGGGTCCACGGTGCTGAGCATCTTCTACACTCGGCCCTGTCCTGCCCTTGTCTGGTTCTCTCTCACTTCAGTTCCCATGAAAAAGCCATTTCAAAGGCTGTTGGAAGGAACTATTCCAGGAGCCAAAGTTTAGAAAAAGCAAAATCCAACAACAGACCAACTGCTCCTGGCCGCTTGCCTGGGTGAAGCAGATGCCACTTTGTGACTGTGGTGGAGGTGGTTCGGGAACATCTGTGGCCCAGCTGTCCCTAGGACGTCCTCGAGTGGCCTCTTCCAGTGGCCTCCTTGCGTGGCCTCTTCCAGTGGCCTCCTTGCGTGGCCTCCTTGTGTGGCCTCTTCCAGTGGCCTCCTTGCGTGGCCTCCTTGCGTGGCCTCCTTGCGTGGCCTCTTGAGAACACCCCCAGCCCTTCCCTGCTTCCTGGACAATGTGAAGGGCACATTGAGAGAAAGCTCAAGACTTCTCTTTTCTGGTGACCCCCTTATTACTCATTTCAAACCACAATAAACCCCAAGCCCCCACCCCAGCCTGGATTTGGGGACAGTGTAAAGTTTAAGTTGGGGGTGAGCGTCACGTTCAATTTCAGATTTTTGTACTCGTATCTCTTTATTGCTTGGCACAGGTTGCTTTGGGAAAGAATGAGGCAGATTCTAAAGGAACAGCCTGGGAAAGGCACCGGAACATGTGAGTCGCAGACAAGAAAAAGCTGATTGGGGTAGTGACAGAGAGGTAGTGGCCAGCTGGCACTAGCTGGGTACCAGCAGCGTCCCTCCCTGAACACCTCACGTGCACCATATGGCCCGCAGGTAACGTGGACACCAACTCCTATGATCCCATTTTTTCAGGTGAGGAAACAGAAACAAGCAGGTAACATAATCTGGCGTTACCCGGCTTCTCAGAGACGGGACCCCTAGAGCTACTGCATCTTCAGAGGCTACGATGCTCTTAAACAACTTAACACTGGTGGTGTGACATGGGTCTGTGGGTTGGCAGTCATGTCTACCAGAGGTCAATCCTGAGGTCACGTGGTGTGGAAGGAATCATGACATCCTTAAACCTCCTTACAGGTACACCATGTTACACACACACACACTCACACTCACACTCACACACACACACTCATACACACACACTCACACACACTCATACACACACTCACTCACACTCATATACACACTCACACACACTCATACACACACTCACACACTCATACACACACTCACACTCACACACACTCATACACACACTCACACACACTCATACACACACTCACACACACTCATACACACACTCGCTCATACACACACATACACACACTCACACACACTCATACACACACACTGATACACACTCATACACACACTCACACTCACACACACTCATACACACACACTCACTCATACACACACTCACACACACTCATACACACACACTCACACATTCACACACACTCACACACATTCACACACACACACTCACACTCATACACACACTCATACATACACACACTCACACACTCATACACACACTCACACACACTCATACACACACTCACACACTCACACACACTCAGTCATACACACTCACACACTCACACTCACACACACTCACAGTCATACACACTCACACACTCACACTCACACACTCATACACACACTCATACACACACACTCATACACTCACGCATGCAGGCACACATGCACACAAGCAAAATAAACAAATGTAACAAGAAAATAACTATAAAAAGTATAGTTATTTAGGTATATGAGGGGAGTCCTAGATATTGTCAGAACCAGTATCTAAACGCCACTAGTATGTTGTTCTTAAAGTGGCACTACACCACTGGCTGCCTCAGATCCTGAGGGGGAAGTAAGGAATCCACACATGGTACACAGTGTCTGCAGACAGGGATAGAGATCAAGCCAGATACAGCTAACCTTAGACTCTTTACCATAAGCAAAAGGCACAGCGGGTCTCAGGCCAAGAATTCTGGAACTTTCTCCCACGAAAACCAGGCATTCGGCCACCACCTTGAAATATGTTGATAATTCCAAGTACATTTCCTCTCATAGCTTCTATAAGCCTCAATCTAGACAGGAATTCCTGCAGGTCCACTGGAAGTAGTACCTGGTTCCTCTGTGCCAGCCCAGAAACCCTAAGGGACACTGGGAAAGAAATAACCTGCTGTCAGGGAGAGAAAGGAAATGCCCAAGACCACTCAGGCATGCAGAGGGGCGACGCCACCGCCGCTTTGAATGTATAGAATTGCAGAACCATCCCACAGATGCTGGTAACCCTGAAGACATTTTTTGAATGTCAAGTTTTAAAATATCATTTCCAAGAACCCCTCCGCGGTGCCAAAGGCTCTGGCGGAGATGGTGCAGGCAGCTCCAGCCACATGGAGGGCCCTGACTTGGCTGCATCAGCCTGCCTGGGAATCCATGACGTCATCCTTCCCCCAGTTTGGGCTCCCAAGCCCCAGACCACCCACGCTGCAGGCAGCCCATTCTCTCCTGTGTCGCCAGGGAGAGACCTGCCTTTATAAATGGAACAGAGGCCTGGCCTGAATTGTCACACGGAAGTACTGCTGGCTGCAGGGATAAGCATTTGGACATGAGGGCGCAGTGATTTTTTCCTCGTTTGAACTCTGAAACTCTCTTTAAGGCATAGTGGAAAGGCCGGTGCACAGAGAGAGGCAGGGAGGTTTTAGGGACAGGCCTGAAAAAAATCTGAAACAACAGCCGATGAGGTTGAGGAAATACGAAAGAGGTAAGGGGGAGGGGGCTAGAAAATGAGAAGCACTGGGCTGGGGGTTTAACGCCCAGCACCGCTGCCACCAGGAAGAAAAAGACACAGTCCTGCCTGGGTAATTAGACACCAGATTTTCATTTAGGATTTTTTTTTTCTGATTAGTCATTAGCAGAGGAAAATTGGTGTGGAGGAACACTTGTGCTGCTGAGAGGTCTAAAAGCAAGCAAAACAAAACAATTTCAAGCATAGAAAACTGTTTCTTAGGGCACCGAATGTGTGCTCAGTCTTCATCCAGGGAAGAGAAAGGAGCACATTTGGGATGACAGAGTGACGGGCACCACAGGGACGGGGCCATGTGATCTCTAAACCTGTGACAAGGGGTCCTTAGTAATGGCATCTGCTGGACAGTGTGTGTGTGTGTGTGTGTGTGTGCACGTGCGCGTGCGCGCGCAGGGCATCTGGGGATATGCTCACCGAGGAAGCAGGACCACAAGGGAAGCCTCCTCCATGTACCTGACAACTGTCCTTTCGGTGCCCAGAGCAAGCTGAGTCACTGGGATCGGGTTCTAGAAGTAGGATTATGGAAACCTTGCCTCTCCTGCACATCACATGCTTCCTGTCCTGATGTCTGTCTTACTCCAGGCCCCAAGTAATGGGACCAAATGACCATTGAGACCATGAGCCAAAGAAAACTTTTACCCTCATAAGTTAGCTAGCTCATGTAATATGGCACATCGATGCAGAGCTCATCAACATAATACGTATGACTGTGTATTTGTGTATAAATGTATATAGATGTATGTATCTGTGCGGGGGTGGGGTGGGGGGGTACAACCCTATGAAGAACCCGTCTTAGGAATTTGGAAGCAGCAGGTGACCTTTGCTACTGGTCTTGAGCACTGAAAAGTCAGCTGTCCCCAGAGACATGCCCGGGCTCCTGCACAAGGTGGGTTGCTAAACATCTTTGAGACAAAGGCACAAGAAACGTATTTTGAGACCTCTCTGGCAGTTCCAAACTGATGCATATTCTTGAGTCAAAGGACTGAGCACACTCGGGTGTGATGGGAAAACGGTGGTGGGAGCACAGTGACCATGGCAGTCCAATCGGACAGCAAAAAAACTGAAGAAGGAAAGAAACAGAGAACAAGACAAAGACGTCTCAGCTGAGCAGAAGACGCTGGTTTGTAAGAACATGTATGCCACTGCCGGGCAGCCTCAGAAGGCCACAGAGCGTACAAAAAGATGAAGAAGAGCCATCAGAAAGGTTTGTGAATCGGCCAAGTGCTGCCTGCCTGACATACCCTCCCCGTCCCACCGCCGTACCGCCAGCTGCTTCCCGTCTCACATGGCATCCACCATCTCCCCAGCCCTTGTGGACTCTGCTGTCATGAAGGCTCAAGAGACCCCTGTAGCTGTGGTCTAGTCTCCTGGCCTGGCTATCAGCCAGGGTGAGCATGTCACTTTCAAAACTCTTTCTGGGAAAGCTGGGGCGGAAGCACCCTCTCTTCCCCGGAATTGTCAAGGTCGGGGTGTGAGCCTAAGCCAGCAATGGTCACTGTATTGTTAAAAGAGAGCCCACAGAGCAGGACATAGCCCAGAGCATCTTAAAGGAATGGACCTGTGCCTCAGGACGAGCTAAGTCGGGAACTCAGCTGCATAGGTGACTTTGCAGGGTGTGCTACCGCCCCGAGCCCCAGTGCTGCCATCTGGAAGATGGACACGTGAAACGTCTGAGCGATCCCACACCTCTTGGACCGTCCAGGTGCATCACCGAGGCTATGACGAGTTTTAGCGTGCACTCCAGTTTGACGTGCGGCCTGGAAAGGCAAGCTTCCTCCCTCCAGGACAGCTCACAGCTTTGCTGCGGATATGACGTGACAATGGATGCTGGTAGCCCAGAGGATATAAAGTGTTAAAGATTCTTAACTATCTGTACGTAAACCACTCAGTAAGTCCTCCCTGCAAAGGACAGTGGCAAGTAGAAAGGCCTAAAGAACATAGGTGAACCTCCTTTGTCTTTAAGGGACTCGGCATAAACATTTGGATTGCTGTGTAAATTGCACAAGGGTGTGTACTGAACAACTCTGAGATTCCCTCGCAAGCAAGGTCGCCTATGTGACAGCTTAGGGGAGCAAACAAGTGAAAAAAAAAATCAGCCATACAAACAGAACCTATTTTGTAAAGAGCAAGGTGCTGGACCGTAACTAGTCTGTGATCCTGGCTGCACGAGGGGAATATGTGGGCAGGGAGGCCCCATAGCTGCCCCCGGGTTATCTCTGAAAAGAGACACAGACACCATTGACAGACACCACGTCTGGGTTACTGAAGAAGGGATTTTTAAAATCTAATACTCCATGCCCTTTGTCCTATCTAATTTTTCTCCCGTGAGAGAATTTTACCATCTCATGGCACTTTTGAAATTTCGTCATTATGAAGTGGTCGTTTCCGCATTCTGCAGCCTCATGGAGGTAAGCCTCCCCTCGCCCAGGTTAATAACTAAAGGAATTCCAGGTTCTGGGCCCAAACAATGGGTAGGAGTGTTGGGGTGGAGAGCCTTGGGCATGCACGGTGCTTGCCTGTCAGCATGCATGGTTTATCCCTAGCAGAGCATAAATAGTGCGTGGCAATGCACCCTTGAGAGGTAGAGTCAGGAAAATGAGAAAATTCAAGGTCACCCTTGGCTATCCCATGGGTTCTAGAGCAGCCTTGGCTACTTGAGACCCTGTTTAAAGGCAAAACAAATGAACAAACAAACAAACAAAACCCCCGGAAAAGAAATACAAGTGTTACTCAACCAAAGGCGGAAAGAAAGCACTCGGGAGAGAAAGAGTTCTGCAGACCAGGCAAAGTAGGCAGCCTGGGACTGTGGCACAGCCAAGGCATGGCGGGTCACAGAACGATGACAAGTATGTGTGTAGCTCCAGGTGTCATCGCAGGAAGCGGGGTGGTGTGTTCCACGGCGGGACTTCCGCTGAGCCATGACACCTTTCTACCCAGATCTAGTCTGTAATCCTGGCTGCACGAAGGGAGTATGATCATTTCCACCGTGCTTTGGTGGCCGTGATGGGGAACACTAATGGGAGACTCACGCATGTGCCCTGGTTAAGAGCACGGTGTCCTTTTCTCCTTGTCACCTGTCTTTCTCGTAGGTCATCCCTGCTGTGTTGGTCCAGACATAAGGCCCAGTGGAACTTCCTGAGCCTGGCTAGAGTTTGGAGACCTGACTTTGGCCTATCACTGGATATGTCTTGTGGACAGCTGATCACCATCACTGGATATGTCTTGCGGACAGCTGATCACCATCACTGGATATGTTACAAGTCTCACTCAAATGAAAAGTGCAGAGCATCAGGGACTCCATGACAGCCACTAAGACTCAAGGCCTCAGAAAGCCTGCCATACTCCTAAAACATCTCCATTTACAGTACGTGGCTCTCCAACAAACCACGGCAAACAACCTTCTAAATCCCAAGCTGTGTGAAATTTTTATTGCTTTTCTTGCAAGGGTATTTCTTCCACAGAACTCCAAAATAGCGTCTGAATCCCTGAGCCTCACCTGCAAACAGCTGGTCTGTATTTTAAGGGATCTTACTAAGTTTTCTTGTGGAATGCTAAGATTGGCCGTAGGAGACATGGAAACAGCTTAATTTCCCACCCCGCAAATGAAGAGACGGAGAGCACCGGTCTCTCTGGGACTCTGTATGACTTCATGAAGTGGCGTCTGCCAAAAGAACATTAGGAAAAGCAAACCAACTCAGCAGCCAGATTCCATGGCAACAGCTGGCCAGCCACAGGTGTTGGCCAGGGAAGAACTCCTCCAGTCCTGCATAAATGTTCCGGAGAGTTCTTTATTATTTTAAACACCACGTTCAGAGAGAGCTTAATTTGCTCAGATTCAAAACATCCCCCAAGGGTAGAGTACAGAGTAAACAAGGCTGGGGAGAAAGCCCTGTTCACCTAATTTTTAATTTGCAAAGCAGAGCTGTTACAAAACAAAGCAGTTGGTTTCTAACGGCTTGGGAAGGGAGGATTTGGTGGAAAATATTCTCTCAGTTAAGCCAGCCATGACGTGGTGAAACCTTTGGTGTTCTAGACTAACGCGGTGCACCTTTCTCGCTCAATGGGAGAAGCAAGCTCCAGAGAGGAGAGTGAACACCCAACAGCGGAGGAGGTGGGTCCTTCATGCCTTCAGCCGCCGCCCCAGTGATGCCCAGGCTCCTTCCCGTCTTCTGAGCTCCAAGAGTGTCAGTGAAAAACTCACCCACAGGCATAAATCTCAAAGGCTCTGGTCTCTGCTTGACCCAGCAGTGAACTGACACCAGGTGTGAGACTCTTGGGCCAGAGTGAGCCTCTGTCCCCACATTTGGGTTCAGTCTCTCACCCACCCCTTTATCAAGTGGACTTGACCCCCCAGCTCAGTTCCTTCCAGGCGAGCCAGTGGGACCATGCTGAGACTTCAGGATGCCCCTTTGGTGGCATCTCTGCCACCCACTGTGCTGTTGGAGATAGATGGCTCAAACCCATGGCTTCTGGGATCAACCTCTGCCATCCCTCTGACCCCTCTGAGTAGTCGGAAAACCACCCTACATGTAACCCTAGCTAGGAAAATCCGAGCTTTCTCTTGGATGGTCCCAACCTTGTCTAGGATAACAGACCGTACTTGTGTTCATGGATGATGCCAGCCACTGCCTCCCAGAGAACAGTAAGGATGAGAGGAACACACAGACGGCATCGTGCTCCAGATACGGACCACGTAGGCCATCCACACCCGAGACCTTCCTGTAACCTGGGACCCTGTCGCCCTGTCTCTTTTTATTTCATGTTTCTTGAGCTAAGATGAATCAGGCAGTTGTCCCTTGTCACTATGGGAGTGTTGTTTGATATACATACCAAAATATAGGTAAGTAAAGGAGCTTGCTGTTAGAGAGAGAGAGAGAGAGAGAGAGAGAGAGAGAGAGAGAGAGAGAGAGAGAGAGAGAGGAGGAGGAGGAGGAGGAGGAGGAGGAGGAGGAGGAGGAGGAGGAGGAGGAGGAGGAGGAGGAGGGTGCCCCCAGCCGAGGACATGGGCATGAGAGAGGCTTCCTAGTAAGAGATGCGGAGCCATAACTAGCAACAGGACTCTGATTCCCTCGCCCTTATCAAACAAACAAGCCCCCCTCGTCCTCTTCCACACATACAACACGTGATAGGATGTGCAGCAGGCTGAGTAGC